>JAPFFP010042724.1:0-13857 GCA_026153255.1 Solanum medicagineum
CGATGAAGAGTGTGGTCCGTTTTGGCAAGAAAAGGAAATTGAGCCCAAAGTTTGTGGGTCCTTATAGAATTTTGAGGAGACTTAGTAAGGTTTCATATGAATTGGAGTTACCTATGGAGATGAATATGGTTCATCCGGTCTTCCATGTGTCGATGTTGAGAAAATGTGTTGATGACCCAAGTGCTATAGTGTCCTTAGAGGTTGTGGAGTATAATTTGACCTATGAGGAGGTCCTGGTGGAGATATTTGATAGACAAGTGAAGAGGTTGAGAAACAAAGATATAGCATCCGTCAAGGTCCTTTGGAGGAATCAACAAGTTGAAAGTGCCACATGAAAAGCTGAGGCGGACATGAAAAAGCGATACCCATATCTCTTCCAGGCTACTCAAGCCGAAGGTAATAACTTAAGTCTCATATGTGATTTCAAGTCTTAAGTTTCAGCCCTCATGTCATTTTGCATGCATCCATGTTTATAGTAATAATTTTATGGTGATTTTTATATTCATGTTGAAACCTTTTGAAAATGATATTTAAGTACATTTGTTGCATTCATGTCGGGTTGAAACCTTCATAATTACTTCTCTTACGGATGTTTCTTTGACATTTGGGGACGAATGTTCCCGGGGAGGGGGGGGGATTATTGAAACACCCTCATGTGCTTCAGAATGCCTTATAATCATAATTTTCATATATTTTACAATCCCTACGTGATTTCAGGAAATTCGACTTCATATTCTTAATCAGGGAAAAATTGAGTGGGAAACAGCTATAACCCGAATTTTAGAAAACCCATAGCGAAAAATAATTTTCGCTAATTTTTTATTTCTAGTGATTGTCCGCACCCAGGCCGTAAATGCGCCTAGGGTGCGCCACTGTGTAATTTTGTCTCCTCGTTTGGTCCGCGTTGCGCTTGGGACATGGACCAGTGTAAAATTTTCCTTAGTTTCTTATTTCGTCCAAGGGCATTGGGTAATAACCCCATGCACATTTATACATGAAATCTCCCATATTTGGCATTTTTCAACTTTATAACTCACAAAACTCTCTCTAAAACCTCTCCAAGACATCATCAAATCTCTCATTCAAATTCAAGGATTTCAAGCTCAATTTTGGAACTCAAGAACCCATCTCAAGCTTCAAGTCTCCTTCAAGTTCATTTCAAGAAATTCAAGGTTTAAGGTATCTGGGTCTTCATCCAAGTGTCATTTCACCCATGGAGCACAACCCTCTCTTTTTATTGCATATTTTCAAGTTGTATTACCTATTAGTATCTTTTATTATGAAATATGAATATAAATTATGTTGGGATTTTATTAAGTATTGATTGATTATGCATGAATATATATTTCAAGCTTATTCCATGAATTGGTTTTGTCTATTGAGACTATACATGATTTGAGTTATGAAACTATGAACTATTTTGGGCTTTTGTGATGGATTTCAAGATATCCTAAATAAGGGTTTTACTGCAATATTGGTGGGTTGATTTGCATTGAGTTTACTCATCTTGTTTTACTCTTGAGTTACATGATTTTGAATAAGTATCATGAGCCCACCTTGTGTTTGATAAAATTACATGATAAGAATTCTCAAGTTTTTGATGATCTATTACATGATTTACAAGTCAAGTGATTTTATGATGATTAAACGTTTTCTAGCATGTATTGAATTCATAAAAAGTATCTATGATTTTACAAGTATCAAGTTGAGCACTAATTCAAGATTTTTAACCTCTTGTGAGGCATTTCATTGTCAAAGCAAGAGATCATGTATGACTATTATCTACTCTCATGTTCAAGTTAGGCTCACTAGTTGAGGTCAAGCATGTTGAAGAGCGACTCATGTAATGTTATCATGTCTCTTACAAGTCACTCATGTTATTATTAAAGTATGATTATTTCAAGTATTCCGTGGAATTAGACTTAGCACCGATTGAGGCTTAAGATGGGGGGCTCGACTCAAAGGGTCCTTATATAAAGTCTTTAGTCTATAAACTATGTGCCAACGTAGGATTATATATTTACTCTTGCTATACTAGTGGATCCATCTAATTCATGTTATCATATTTTTGGATTCCAAGTTGTAGCCGCTTGGTCTATGTTGATTGAGGTCTCTTCCCGCACATGCTTAGTCTAAAACATGTCCATAATGAAGTAGGTAGTCACACAGGAATGTATGGAATCAAGATCGAATGATACAAGATACTCCTTGCATAGTGTCCCCTATCAAACATTTTCATTTATCTGACCCATCTTTTTTCTTGAATTATTATTATTTTTTAGTTACTCACAATCAACCTGTCTGGTCCCTAATACAAATCCTACACATATTTAATTTATCAAACTCCATATACTCCTCATAATATTGCACCAAAGACAACTCTCTTAATACTAACAGAACATCATAGCCATATTAGTCATTTACCATTCTCTCAAATTGTTACTAGTATCAAAGTCTTCTTAGCAACGCATTATCACCTTCAAATATTTCAAATTATGGCTTCCTATCTTTTTATTTAAGCATTTCTTATAGATATGAGTCACACCCAAAGTTGATAGCATTGATTTCAAATGTGATAGTACTTTTCTCATTGAGGTAAAGTTATTTAATTATACCTAAAGTCAATTTCATGCAATCTTTCACATGCCAAATTTCAACTACCATTCAGATCATCATATACCTAATGTCAAAACTTAGACAAATTCAGTCACCTTAATAATTCTACATACCATAAGCATATAGCCTCTAGTCATCATCAAGTGTCTATGTAACGTATCACAATATTCTATGTAGTCCCATTAATAGAGTAATTTTAACCCCCTCAAAATCCTCAATAATCATGTACAACTACAGATCTATATTGCAGCGCCCTCGTAAGTTCATATATCATAATTAAACAATCTAGATCAATATAATAATGTAGCATATTTCAAACATCATCGTTTGTCACTCAAATCAAAATTCACTCCTCATAAAAGTCACTAATAAAATCCTAGTAAATCTGTGCTGAACAAGTAGACATTGCATGGTCATACCTGAGCTCAAAGGCAAAAATAAGTAAAGTTTTAATTCCGAACCAAGGGTCTATACGAGAGGTCTTATTCCTTCACTTTTTAGATTCTTATTATGACACAAATTTTAGATGCCCCGAACACTTCAATATATCAGATTCTTGTTCCTTCACTAACTCACTTATCAACTTTATTCTCTAACCAAATCAAATGACATTTTGCCTCATGCTCTACGTAAAACTTTAAGTAGAGCACTTCTTTAGTCCTTCAACAGTCAAAAATAACTAAATTTATGGCCCAAACCACATGCAAGTTACTTCCAAATGCTGAATACTCATTACTATCAATTATTTCTTATCTTACCAATTCATATGTTGACAAATATACTATAAAAAATGTAGACTAACAATGAAAATTTTGAATCTTTATTTTAACTTGTACCCCAATTCTTTTATCTATTGGTATTAGCTCATAAATTGAGATTATTTTCATGTATCTTAACTTTTTATTGATCACCTCTTTATTAACCTTACCATATTCCTTATAAAAAAAATTTAATGTACTAATTACCATACTTAAACTCACAAAAGAGCTTATCACTATATCCAAGCTAAATGTTTGTAGATTCTTTGTTTCTCTCAAATATTATCCAACAGTTTCTAACACAGATCAATGATACGTAATACCATTACCATAACCAAAGTAAAAACAATTAAACCACATGGATTTAAATTCAATTTTCTACTCTCTCGAGAGATCTATCTTTGACTTTTATTATTAGAGTAAATGTCCCTATATCTCACTAATTTATTCATTTGTGACTCTGGCTCCTTTCAATTCTATTGAAATAGTATCTCAACACATTCTACATGTTTTAATATGATCACGTTACTCATCAAATAGTAGTAATCATAACTTTTGATACTTGCAAATTGTGCTTACCATACTGAATTCATTCAATCAAAAATCTTTATTATATGATTGCATCTTGATCATAATTCATCACGAACTCTTATTACCATTATGCTCTATAGCCATTGCATCATCTCAAGGTTAACCTCATCATTGATGTGACACCTAAATCTATTATATCGATTAAATATAAAGGGCTAACTTGATTTTCTATACACCTTACTAAAATTCTCAATTGGCTTTCAACATATATACTTGTTGGGACTTTTCTTATTCATAAGCTTATCATTTCGATATTCAACTGCTCCCTTAGATTTTATCATAGATCAATAGTCCACAATGAGAATACCCTGAATACACCTTACAACATAAATGCATTAATTATACTAAAGATCCACACTAAAATCCTTCTTATAAATAATGCTTAATCCAACCATCCAGAGTAACAAACTAGTTGATTTCTGAAATACGAATGCATTATTAAATCTTATTAAATGAGCCTATGATACACAAATAACTCCTTAAGTAGTTAGTATTCACACTTGACAATCAACATATGTATTTTCATATACCACCAGCACTATATCGTGAAAGTGCATTTGATCCACCATTAGAACACATCATACCTATCAAGAAAATAGTACAAAACTGTAACACCCCGTAAAATTATCAAAATGCCCCTAAAATGCATCATGCACACAATGCGTCTTCCAAAGCTCCGATGGAAAATTTGAAACTGAATTTGCGATCAACGCGAAAAAATCGAGTCATAAAATGGTCTCTACCCAAATTAAGAGCAATCGGGTCGAATTATGAAATTTCACAATTTGTACAAAAACAGTAGCAAATCCGCATCCCCTCCGTGACGCGCCAGGGACGCGGACTTGCATTTGTGAGTTTTTGTTGTTTTTCGACGGGAGCTATTTTTCCGAAAACTTCACCAAAAAACACTAGTGCGCGTCCCCTCCGTGACGCGCACCTGTGTCCCAGAAAATTATTTTTTTCTTTTAATTCGGGAAGGACAATTTTGTCCTTATCAATATATTTTAATATCCCCAAAATGGTTTTTAAAGCATATTTCGTATAAAAAAGGTTTTAAACTCATAACTTTCCTTAGTTTTACGCAAGTTCTAAGAGAGAAGAAGGAGAGACAGAGTGAGGGTTTCCAGAGAAGTCCCGAAATCCTTGAAGATTCTTCATTCCCAGGTATGTAAATACTATCCAAAAGCATCAAATTATTCTTCCATGTGTCCAATATAGAGTTAGGATGTATAATTGATACTTAGAAGTCTTAAATAGTGATTTCTTGGAAGTTCTTGAGTATTATCATTTAATGCGTTGTATATTATCTTTATTTCTTGAAAATATTCTTTTAATTATATTTTGTATCCTAAATTGATGATCATCATGCTTAAAGTTTACTATATATATACATTATTATGTGATTGTGATCTAACCCTTATGAATTCTCTTTGTAAAGACTTGAATAATGAACTTAGGGGGATGTCTAGAGCCTTGATTGTCTGAATGTGATGTTTGACTGAGTCTGAGTCTTGAGCTGATGTGTGTGAAGGACTGTGATCGCCAAAAATAATATTGATAGAGTTGGATGAATATATTCCCTTGAATTTGAAAAGATAGTATTGCCCGTAGAGGTTGAGTGATGGAAATCCTTGATGAATTGATAGACTTATGAGCATGTCCATTCCTGGGAGGAGTATCGAGTACCGTAAATGAGTAGGAGTGAGTCCCACTCGCACTCATTACCTATGTGGCCAGCGTAGCAGAGGATTGGACCGTGAGAACAGATGTTTGCTTAGTCCCAAAAGAGGACTTACTATTATTATAAACCCCTGATGTACGCCCTTTTACCCCGGAAAGGTACTGGGCGGATGCCGTAATGACATCGCTTTGTTATACCATTACTAGCTCATAGGTGATGGGTGTAGGTCCAAGAAACTCCAAGATAGATCTCCTAATGATAAAACTCCGATGTGATGTGATGGTTTTATGTTCTAATGGACAGCGAGTTGATAGAGTCTGGTCCTACGCTCTGAGGTGAGGTTGAGTGATTTACGAGTGATTGTTACATTTTTCCATTTACTTTAGCCCATTTTACATACAGTACATTCTATGCACTAACGCCCTTTTGGCGCTGCATCGTTTTATGATGCAGATTCTGTAGATAGAGGACTTCAGTAACCCAATCATTGAGGTTCAGAGCTTTGATTTCAGACCGTGGTGAGTCCTCCCCAGCATTTGGAGAATGATTATTACTTTTTTATATCAATAGTTCTATTGATTGTAGCAACCATGGCCTGTCATGGTGCCTTCTTAGATGTTAGTTATAGAGGCTTCGTAGACATAGACGGTTGATGGATAGTGTCGGGCTTGTTGATTCCCGTTCCCTTTCTTTGAGATATTTATTCATATTATCTTATGATAGTTTATTATTTTATTAAGTCTTCCACATATAAATGGATGGAATGATGATAATGAGACTAGGTGATCCGCTTGGGGACTATGTAATGACCCGTTAGGTTATTTTGAGAATTAGTCCTCTTGGTTTCCTAAAAGATTTATCTTGATAATTTTAAAAAGAGTATTTTGGACATATTCCAGAATTTCTATTATTTAGTTGAGGGATAGCTTTAAATAATTAATTTAACTTATGAGCTAAAGTGGAGATTTATTTAAAAATTCATATTATATCATATTAATTAAAATAAGAGTCGTGATACCCTCTACTCTCCCCTATCGGAGGCTTCCTGTGGAGATTGCGAGAGGTAGCTGTTTGCCATCCCAGCTGACTTCTTACTCCCATTTATGATTTTGTTCTATTCGAGAGACAACATCATTTGACAATTGCATCTTTTTTAATTTATTCTACTGTAATACGTCAGAAGCTTATGCACGTGACAACCAGATTTTGGGGAATTTTCATTAAACTGAACTTCCATTTTGATTATAATTCAACATTTTAATGTTATAGTTGGGTTGTAGGCTACTTATATTAGTGGGAAAAGACGAGTGCCATCACGCCCATTTTTGGATTGTGACAAGTTAGTATCAGAGCAATAGGTTCATAGGTCTCACGTGCAAACAAGCTGAGTCTTAATAGAGTCTCAAGGATCTATAAAGAGACGTCTGTACTTATCTTTGAGAGGCTATGGAGACTGTTAGGAAACTTCCCTTTTTTTTTATTTTCTCTTATTGTGCGTAGTGATGTTCTTTGGTACTGAGTATGCCTGTGTTCTTTTGACAGATGACGAGGACTACAACTACTGTTCCTGGTGGTAGAGGTGAGGCAGCTCCTGAGGTAGTTGTCGAGGCCCCAGTTAGAGGTAGGGGTAGAGCTCGAGCCAGAGGTCGTGCTCGTGGAGCAGCACCAGTGAGAGGTCGTGCTAGAGAGGTCTCTTCAGAGCCTACGACTGACCTTAGAGAGAACCAGGTTCCTTTAGAGCATGCTGCTTCACCGTTGTTGCAGGATACTTTATTGAGGGTGCTGAATGTACTTGAGAGTCTTAGTCCGAGCAGTAATACGAGAGGTAAGCTAGGCGGTTCTCAAACCGGAGGAGGAGCTCAGACCCCAGATTAGCATCATGTTCCACTGGTCCATGATTCGGTAGAGCAGCCACCAGTGGATACTAGAGTTAAGATTAATCCTGCACCAGCTATTGAGGTTCGGGGTGCGCCTATGGCTACATTGACTGAGAGCGAGCAGCGCTGCTATGAGATGTTTAGGAAGATGAACCCACCTCAATTTCAGGGCGGAAGGACGGAGGATGCTCATGAGTTTCTAACTACTTGTAGGGAGATGTTGGATGATGTTGGCTTAGCTGAGTCACACGGGGTTCGATATGTTACTCTTCAGCTGCGTAGGCCAGCCAGAGAATGGTGGAGGATATATTCAGGGTCTTTGCCTGTGGGATCTCCCACAGTGTCTTGGGAGATGTTCTCTGGTGCTTTTTATGATAGATTTGTCCCTTGGAGTGTGAGGGAGGAGAGCTGAGGTTTGAGAGTCTAAGGCAGGATGGCTTATCAGTCGCCGAGTACGAGACCCGTTTCTGTCAGCTATCTAGACATGCTATAACTATTATTCCAAACAAGACAGATAAAGTTCGTAGGTTTGTAAGGGGATTGACCTATTCTATCTGATAGGCAGTGTTTAGAGTATCTAGAGATGGAGCCTCTTTCCAGTCTGTTGTAAGTACTGCTAAGGAGGTAGAGATGATGGAGAGGGAAGAGTTTGGGGACCCTAAGAGGGCCCGTGCATCCGGTCAGTTTTCTAATACCTCATCTGGAGGAAGAGGATTCCATAGAGGGGGTGGCTCATCCCAGCGTCGAGGACTAGTTCATGCATCATTACCTGCTTCTATAGATGGTCAGACATATCGTGGGCCTACAGGGCGAGACAACTATGGTAGTTCGTCAGGATCCGCAAGTCAGTCCCAGAGTCAGAGGTTTTTTTATGAGTGTGGAGACCCTGAACACTTGAGACTGTAGTGTCCCTTATCGGGGGGACAAGTTGGGCCCTTCCCTGGATCTTCAGTTCAGACTAGACCACCGGCACCACTACCATACAGAGGGCGAGGCAGAGCTCAGACAGATAGAGGTGGCCACAGTCCAGGTAGAGGAGCGAGCAGATCCATAGCCCCACAGAGTGGGGGTAGAGGCATTGCTCAGACAGGCGGTGGTAGGGGACCACATTGCTATGCATTTCCAGGAAGGCCCGAGGCAGAGGCTTCTGATGCAGTCATCACAAGTATTATCCCGGTTTGTCATCGATCCGCGTCTGTATTATTTGATCCTAGATCTACCTACTCTTATGTGTCATCCTACTTTTCACGTGGATTCGACTTGCTATGTGATCGTATACCTGTACCCATTCATGTTTCTACACCAGTAGGTGAGCCTTTAGTGGTGGATCGAGTGTATCAATCCTTTCTTGTTTCCTTGTCTGGGTATGATACTTGGGTAGAGATGATTATTCTAGAGATGGTGGATATTGATGTTATCTTAGGGATGGATTGGCTTTCCCCATATCATGCTATTATTGATTGCTATGCAAAAACGGTGACCTTAGCATGCCCGGGGCACCCAAAATTGAGTGGAAGGGTGATAGTGGTTCATATCCAAACAAAGTCATCCCTTACGTCGGTGCTCAGAAACTAATTGATAGGGGGTATAGGTCTTACTTAGCTTTCATTTGGGATACTAATATTGATCCCCCTTCTATAGAGTCTATCCCTGTGGTTCAGGAGTTTGTCGATGTGTTTCCTACTGACCTTCCAGGTGTTCCACCCGATAGGGATAATTACTTTCCCATTGACCTAGAGCCAGGCACTAAACCCATCTCCATCCCTCCATATTGAATGGCTCCAGCTGAGTTGAAGGAATTAAAGGAGCAACTTCAAGATTTGCTGTGCAAAAGGTTTTTTCGTCCTAGTGTGTCACCTTGGGGTGCCCCAGTCTTATTTGTGAAAAAGAAAGATGGGTCCATGAGGATGTGTATTGATTATTAGGCAGCTGAACAAAGTGGCTGTCAAGAACAAATATCCGCTTCCTCATATTGATGACTTGTTTGATCAGCTTCAGGGGCAGCTTTGTTCTCTAAGATTAACTTGAGGTCTGGTTATCATCAACTGAAGATTAGAGCATTAGAAATTCCTAAGATAGCTTTCTGAACTTGTTATGGCCACTACAAATTTTTGGTGATGTCCTTTGGGTTGACTAACGCCCCTGCAGCATTCATGGAGTTGATGAATAGGGTGTTCCGTCTGTACTTAGATTCTTTTGTCATAGTATTCATCGATGACATCTTGGTGTATTCCAAGACTGAGGCTGATCATGTTAGTCACTTGAGGATACTGTTACAAAGGTTGAGGGAGGAAAAATTATATGCAAAATTCTCCAAGTATGAGTTTTGGCTTGATTGGGTGGTATTCTTAGGGCATGTGGTGTCTAAAGAGGGTATTAGAGTGGATCCGGCTAAGGTAGAGGCAGTTAAAGGGTGGACGAGGCATACTTCAGCTACCAAGATTCGTATTTTTATGGGGTTAGCAGGGTACTATCGACGGTTTATTCAGGGGTTTTCTTCCATTGCAGCCCCACTGACTCGATTAACTTAGAAGAATGTATCCTTTCATTGGAGCGATGAGTGTGAGGCAAGCTTCCAAAAGCTCAAAACCTTGTTGACTTCAGCTTCCATTCTGACCTTACTTGAGACAGGTGTGGAATTTACAGTATATTGTGATGCGTCAGGAGTGGAGTTAGGCGGTGTATTGATGCAAAGGGGTAAAGTGATTGCCTATGCTTCTAGACAATTAAAGGTTCATGAGAAGAATTATCCTATCCATGACCTAGAGCTAGCAGCTGTGGTTTTTGTTCTTAAGTTATGGCATCATTACTTATATGGTGTACATTGTGAGGTCTTCACTGATCATAAAAGCCTTCAGTATATGATCAGTCAAAGGGATCTAAACTTGAGGCAGCGTAGGTGGATGGAGTTTCTAAAGGACTATGATTTAACCATCCTATATCATCCGGGGAAGGTGAATGTTGTGGCTGACACCTTGAGTAGAAAGACTTCTAGCATGGGCAGTCTAGCCACCATTTGAGCGGAGGAGCGACCTTTGGCCAGGGATGTTCAACGTCTAGCTAATGGCCTAGTCAGGTTACAGCTTTCTGATAAGGGAGGCATGCTTGCTTTCCTTGAGTCTCATTCTTCATTGATGGACCAGATTTGAGAACGTCAGTTTGAGGACGAGAAGTTATGCCTCATCAGAGACAAAGTGACCAGATGAGAGGCTAAGGAAGCAGTGCTTGATCCGGATGGTGTTTTAAGGATCGGAGGTCGAGTCTGTGTGCCTAAGGTAGGTGATTTGATTAGATTGATTCTTGAGGAGGCTCACTGTACTCGTTACTCCATTCATCCAGGAGCAGCGAAGATGTATCATGACCTGAGTCAGCACTATTGGTGGTGTGGTATGAAGAAGGATATTTCAAAGTTTGTGGCTAAGTGTTTGACTTGTCAGCAGGTTAAGTGTGAGCACCAGTGGCCTGGAGGTGAGTTTCAGAGGCTACCCATTCCTACATGGAAGTGGGAGCAAATTTCTATGGATTTTGTGGTGGGTTTGCCCACCACTGTGGGCGGTTATGACTTTATCTGGGTGGTTGTGGATCGATTGACTAAGTCTGCACATTTTATTCCGATTAAGGTCAAGTACACAGCAGAGAAGTTAGCTGAGCTTTACATCAGTCAGATAGTCAGATTGCATGGTGTGCCAATTTCTATCATTTCTGATCGGGTTCACTCTTTATTTCACACTTTTGGAGGGCCTTGCAGCATGGTCTAGGTACTCAGCTAGATATGAGCTCAGTCTTTCACCCTCAGATAGATGGACAGTCAGAGCGGACTATTCAGGTGTTGGAGGATATGTTGCGAGCATGTGTGATTGATTTGGGTACCCGTTGGGACCAACACTTGCCCTTAGCAGAGTTCGCCTACAATAATAGCTATCACTCCAGTATTCAGATGGCTCTATTCGAGTCATTGTATGGTAGACGATGTAGATCTCCAATTGGTTGGTTTGATTCTGCTGAGACGGACTCATGAGATACAGACTTTCTGAGAGATGCTATGGAGAAGGTCCGTATGATTCAAGGTACATTGTTGACGGCCCAGAGTCGACAGAAGAGTTATGCAAATAGGAGGGTCCAAGCATTAGAGTTTATGGAGGGTGATCACGTTTGGCTCAGAGTATCACCTATGAAGGGCGTGATGCGATTTGGGAAGAAGGGAAAGCTTAGCGCTCGTTTTATTGGGCCATTTGAGATTTTGGAGAGAGTTGGAGAGGTGGCCTATAGACTGGCCTTGCCACCTAGCTTATCATCTGTACATCCTGTGTTCCATGTCTCCATGCTCCGGAAGTATGTGCCCGATGAGTCCCATATACTCTCATTTGGTTCGGTGGTATTGAGTCCAGACTTGTCATTTGTGGAGGAGCCTATAGCTCTTGTGGATAGACAGGTTTGAAAGCTTAGAAATAAAGAAATTGCTTCCATAAAGGTGCAATAGAAGAATCATCCAGTTAGAGAATCGACTTGGGAGATGGAGTCTGACATGCGTGCTAAATATTCCTATCTCTTTGAAGCGTCAGGTACTTTCTTTTACCTTATGTTCGAGGACGAACATGATTTTAGTGGTGGATAATGTAATGACCCGTTAGGTTATTTTGAGAATTAGTCCTCTTGGTTTCCTAAAAAATTTATCTTGATAATTTTAAAAAGAGTATTTTGGACTATATTCCATAATTTCTATTATTTAGCTGAGGGATAGCTTTAAATAATTAATTTAACTTATGGGCTAAAGTGGAGATTTATTTAAAAATCCATATTATCTCATATTAATTAAAATAAGTAGTAGGATTGTTAATCAGAATACATAACTAGGTTTAAATAAAAAAAAAACAAAGAGGCAGGGAAGAGAAAACTTGCGATCACGTCGTCCCAGTATTGCAATTATTTTCAGGTAAGCATCTTACTTTACTTTATAATTAATTCATTAGGTTCATGGTTGATTTCTCATAAAGCAACATTAGGATTGAAAACACATAAAAATTATCGGCGGCAACCAATCGTTATAGAAGACGCATGATGACTCCATTCTCCTGTTACTTTAATTACTTCTCATTTTGATGTTGCTCTACTAATTATCTCGTTATAATTTGGATTTAATATATTGGAATAGATAATTAAATTATAATTATATTGTATTATATGAAAAATCATTAGATTATGTTATTATGAGGCATTAAGACTTAACCCTAGGCTTGAAGTATAGGACCTTAAATTATAGAATTGGGTGAGTTTTTGGGTCTAAACTAGACATATAACAATATGGGTATTAGTAGTCTTGAAATCTTATTTGGTAATTTATTTAACTAGATTGTGGTGCTACAGATTCCATTCGGAAGGGGAAGGCTCAAGTGCTTGATTGATTGTCCTTATCTAATGCAAGTGGATTTCTTAACCTTTGTTAAGTATATAACGTCTTGTACTTCTTGTGTGAGGTGTTGAGAATGATTTATGTAGCCTTTGATTGAAATATTTTGAATTGGGTAGTTATCCTATGTTGATATTTGACTCGTGAATTAATGATGGAGATTTACTATATGTGAAATAGTGATTGGTTGTTATTGATATCAAAGTGATACTTAATTGTTGTGATTTGGGTTGACTGATACATTGTTGTGATTGTTCTGCAACCCCAAGACCATGGAACTCATTTATAATCTTGAACTTGAACTCTCAAAATGACTCCTTGAATAAAGAAGGCTTGATGAAACGTTGATAATGAAGTGAGAAGTAATGACAAAGAATAATAAATTTTACAAATATTGGATCGGGTGTCATGTTCCGACACAAATATTTTATCAGGTGTCACGTTCTGACACAAATATTGGATTGGGTGTCACGTTCCAACACACATATATTGGATCAGGTGTCACGTTCCAACATATATCTATATAAATATTGGATCGGGTGTCACATTCAGACACACATATATTGGATTGGGTGTCGCGTTCCGACACATATCTATATATATTAGATCGGGTGCCACATTCCGGCACGGTAATAATAAAGGAAAACATATTAAAATAACTTAATATACTCAATGTCGAAGAACCTATCTCCCAAAAGAAGTCTGATATAGAGGCCTGAGTCCTCATGTGTGTTATTGATGTCGTTGATTGGTTGTGTACTTGTTCTTGTTGTTGCTACCTGTTAAGTGTTATGAATTATCCCTTGCTAAGTATTTTATGCAGGTTGTGGTTGTGGGTGGTTTTGGTTGAAGTGTTAGGGGTACCGGTATTCTATATTACTTAACTTTGTGTTTATTAGTTCACTTGCGGAGTACCGTGTGTTTGGT
>JAPFFP010042725.1:0-13853 GCA_026153255.1 Solanum medicagineum
GATGGAGTTTGGGGTTGAACGTTGGTCTAGGTGTCCAATCGACACCAGTCATGGCCCCGGGGTTGGGTCGTGACAAAGGATGTCTGTTATTCATATGGACAGACTGGTTACTTCAGCTATGAGTGTCCAAAGAGGAGGCGAGGTAAAGGGACCAGCAAAGCTCAGTCTCCCGTAGCACCCCTAGCGAGCAATCACCAGAGGGGTGCTACTACTAATACAGAAGGCGGGAGAAACCGCCTTTATGCTATGGGTAATTGACAGGATCAGGAGGCTGCACCAGATGTGGTTACAGGTATGCTTCGAGTCTTTACTTTTGATTGTTATGCATCGCTTGACCCAGGTGCCACTTTGTCTTTTGTGACTCCTATGTGTCTAGTAAGTTTGGGATTCTACCCGAGTGTTTGCTTGAACCTTTTGCTATTTTCACTCCTACTGGTGAGTCTATCTTTGCTGAGAGAGTTTATAGGGAACCATTTATCATAGAGACACCTTACCTGACTTGGTAGAATTAGAGATGTTTGACTTTGATGTGATACTGGGCATGGATTGGCTTCATGTCTGTTATTCTTCTGTTGACTGTAGAACCAGAATTGTCAAGTTCAAATTTCCTAATGAACCGATCCTAGAGCGGAAAGTGTGTTCTGTTGCACCTAAGGGCAAGTTTATCTCTTATCTTCGAGCGAGAAAGTTGATCTCCAAGGGTTGTGTTTACCACCTCGTCCGAGTTAAGTCTAATGTTAGTGAATCTCCTACTCTTGAGTCAGTCCCGATTGTGAATGAGTTTCCTGAGGTGTTGCCTGATGACTACCTGTAGTCCCTCCTGATAGGGAGATTAACTTTGGGATTGATGTTATTCCTGATACCCAACCTATTTTATTTCCACCTTATAGAATGGCCCCCGCATAGTTGAAAGAACAATTGAAAGACTTATTAGAGAAAGGTTTTATAAGGCCTAGTGTCTCTCCTTGGGGTGCTCGTGTCCTATCGTGCGTAATAAAGATGGGTCTCTCAGAATATGCATAGACTACCGGCAACTGAACAAGGTCAAAATAAAGAATAAGTATCCACTCCCCAGAATAAATAATCTATTTGACCAACTTCAGGGTGCCACTTGCTTCTCCAAGATAGACCTTAGACCGGGTTACCATCAGTTGAAGGTGAGGGAAAGTGATATTCCAAAGACAGCCTTTAGGACACGGTATGGCCATTTTGAGTTCTTGGTCATGTCCTTTGGGTTGACAAATGCAACTGTAACTTTCATGGATTTGATGAACAGGGTATACAGGCCATATCTTGACATGTTTTTTATCAGGTTTATTGATGATATTCTGGTAAATTCGAAGGATAAAGAGGAGCATGCTAATCACCTTTGAGTGGCTTTGCAAACATTCAAAGATCATGAGTTGTATGCGAAATTCTCCAAGTGTGTGTTTTGGCTCATATATTTGGGCTTCCTAGGCCATGTTATTTCGGGAGATTGTACTCGGGTGGATACTTATAAAATTAAGGTGGTTAAGGACTGGCCTAGACCAACTTCTTCGACGGAAATAAGAAGCTTCTTGGGTTTAGCAAGCTACTATTATAGGTTTGTTGCGGGCATCTCTTCTCTGTCAACACCCTTGACTAAGCCAACTCAGAAGAGGGACAAGTTTTAGTGGTCCGAGGCATGTGAAGAGAGTTTTCAAGAGTTGAAGACTAGGTTGACTACGACACCAGTATTGACCTTGCGAGACAGGACGGGGGACTTCGTGATATATTGTGATACATCTGGAGATGGATTGGGTTATGTACTTATGCAGAGAGGGAAGGTGATAACTTATGCTTCCAGACAACTTAAGATCCATAAGAAGAATTATCTAACTCATGATCTCGAGTTGGCTGCATTGGTATTCACACTTAAGATTTGGCGTCACTATTTGTATGGAGTGCATGTGGATGTGTTCATTGACCACAAGAGCTTTCAATACTTGTTTAGCCAGAAGGAGCTCAACCTGCGACAGAGGAGGTGGTTGGAGTTGCTCAAGGATTATGACATGAGCATTCTCTACCTCCCATGTAAGGCTAACATTGTTGCTGATGCTTTTAGCATGATGTGTATGGGTAGCATTGCGTATGTGGAGGACGGGAAGAGAGAATTATCCAAGGAAGTACATATATTCGATTGACTGGGAGTATAACTTGAGGAGAACAATGAAGGAGGGGTCAATGTTTAGAATAGTTCTTCTTCATTCTTGGTGTCAGAAGTGAAGGAAAAGCAAGACCAAGACCCTATCTTGTTCCAAATTGAAAAAAACAGTTCATAAGCAGAAGGTGATGGTTTTCTCCAAAGAGGGAGATAGGGTAATAAGATACCCGAGTAGACAGTGTGTACCCGATATTGATGGTGTTTGAGATAGGATCATGGCTGAAGCTCATAGTTCCGGATATTCTATTCACAGCGGTTCCACCAAGATGTAACACGACTTGAGAAAAGTCTACTGGTAGAATGGAATGAATAGGGACATTGCTGAATTTGTGTCAAAGTGTCCTAATTGACAACAGGTCAAAGTTGAATATCAGAGACCATATGGGTTATGCTCAGAATTTTGAAGTTCCAGAATGAAAGTGGGAGACAATCAACATGGATTCATTACCCATTTACCAAGATCGTAGAAGCAACATGATTCGATATAGGTGATTGTGGATAAGATTACCAAATCAGCCCTTTTCTTGGCAGTCAAGACAACTAATACGGCTGAGGAGTATACCCTACTATATATTCGAGATATTATGAGGCTGTATGGGGTTCCCTTGTCCATCATCTCGGACAAAGGAGCTCAATTCACCTTTCAATTTTGGAGATATTTTCATAAAGGATTGGGTACAAAAGTACATTTGAGCACAACTTTTCACCCTCAGACAGATGGACAGACAGAGCACACCATTTAGACTTTAGAGGACATGTTGAGATCTTGCGTCATTGACTTCAAGGGAAATTGGGATGATCATCTGCCATTGATAGAGTTTACGTACAACATTAGCTACCATGCCAACATTCAGGTTGGTAAAGCTGAATTAATCGAACCTGATCTTGTTCACCAGTCCATGGAGAAGGTGAAGGTCATCAAAGAAAGGTTGAAGATAGCACAAAGTCATAAGAAGTCTTATACGGATGTGAGGAGAAGAGACTTGGAGTTTGAGGTGGATGTTTAGGTGTACTTGAAGGTGTCACCCATAAAGGGTGTCATGAGGTTTGGTAATAAGGGGAAAGTTGAGTCCATGTTATAGTAGACCATATCAGGTTGTGAGGAGGATTGGGAAGGTCGCTTATGTGTTGGACTTGCCTTCCGAGTTAGATGGAGTTCACCCGGTGTTTCATGTGTCAATGCTAAAGAAGTGTTTGGTAGATCCTACTTTGGAAATTCCTATTGAGAGTATAGGAGTGAAGGATAGCTTATCCTACAAAGAAATTCCAGTCCAATTCCTTGATTGACAAGTTCCTAAGTTGAGGAACAAAGAGATAGCCTCCGTTAAAAAGTTCTATAGAGGAATCAACTTGCTAAAGGAGCTACATGGGAAGCTGAGGAAGCGATGAAACTCAAATATCTGCACCTATTTATGCCAAATGACAATGATGTTGAAGGTAATGTCTCTATCCTTAAGGCTATTAAATTTCCATTCTCAGATTTGATGCATTGATTCTAATTCCCGAGTCTAGAGAAAAATAGATAGGTGATGGATAGTTGAGAGTTCGAGAGTTCCCGAGTGAGGAATGGGATGAGTTTTAAGGCTACTCATGCTTTTATTCTACCTTTACTCAACATTTGAGGATGAATGATCGCAAGAGAGAGATGATGTAACACCCTATAAAATTACTAAAATGCCCTTAAAATGTAATTGTGTGCATAACACATCTTCCGAAGCACCGATGGGAAATACGAGACTAGATTTGTGATCAGCGCGGAAAATCGAGTGGGAAAATGGTCTCGACCCAATTTAAGAGCAATTAGGTAAAAAAAATATATTTTACTAATTAATGCCCGAACAGTGTCTGTCCATGCCCCTAGCGCAAAGCGAAAGGGGCGCGGAGTAATACTTTGGTTTTTTAAAAATTTGCATAGTAATTGAAATTACATGAAAGTTTGCGAAATACATTGGTCCGCTTCCCCAGCGCGTCGCGGACCAGTGTACCATTTTTGAAATTTTCTTTTAAATTCGAGAATGGTATTTTGGGTATTACCAACCTATATTAATACCAAAAAATGTATTTCCAAGCCTAAATTCGTATGAAAGGGTTTCACATAAACCCACTAAACGAGAGAAACTTAGAGAAGAAGAAAAGAGAAAGAGGAGGGTTTCAAAGTCCCGGGCCACATTCGTGTAGGAAGTTGGGAATTCTTCAATCTCAAGTATGTAAAGGCTACCCAGAGCATGGGGTTGTTCTCCCATGTGCCCAAATTATTAAGTAAGGTTGACTAGTTGAAGTAATGAATCTTACCTGTGATTTATTGGATGTAACCAAGAAAATTATCTTTAAATTTTTGTATATTTTCATAAATTGATGATCATCATATTTGAAGTTACTATATTACATATGTTATTGGATGATGGTGTACCTATTCTACATAACTTTTCCCATTAGAGACTTCAAGAATGAACTTAGGGGTGATGTCGAGAGCCTGGGATGTCTGATTGTGTTGTCTGTTGTGGTCCGAGTGTTGAGATAGCCATGGTGGCTGCAGTAGATGACGTTAATGCCCCTGAGGTCAAACGAGATTGAGATAAAGATTGAAAGGAAGAATCTATTCCTTGAGATGATAGAATGTCAGATGAGATGAGGTCCCTACCTGAGGGGTTTTCTTTTTTGTATAACCAGCCTGATGTTGATAGACTTATGAGCATATTGAGTCCTGGGAGAAGTATTAGCACCGAAATGTGTAAGAGTGAGTCCCATTCATAATAATTAACTATGTGGCCAACGTAGGAGAGGATTGGACCGTGAAAGCGGATGTTTTCTTTGTCCCACAGAGGACTTGACAGACTTCTTTAGGATCTCCGACAGATTCGTCCTTTACCCCGGTAAGGTACTGTGCGGATGTGGCAAGGATATCTCTACGTTGTTTCATCATTGGCTTATAGGTGGTGATTATCGGTTATAAAAACTCCCAGATATGTTTTATGTTGATAGTACTCTAAGATTGATGCGATAGTGTGATGTCTTGATGTATAGCGATGTGATAGAGTCATGTTCCTTACTTCAAGTTGAGGTTGAGTGATTGGTGAGATGATGCTATTGTATATGGTATAGTTTACGTTATTTACTTTAGCCCATTTGACATATAATACATTCCACGTACTAACACCTCTTTGGCGCTGCATTATTTTATGATGCAGATTCTGTAGACTGAGGACTTCAGCAGGCTAATCGTTGAGGTTCACAGATCCCCAGACAAAGACTTGGCGAGTCCTCCCTTGCTTTTGGAGGACATATTTATCTTTTTATCTATTTTGAGTTATTTCATTTGACTATGGTATCCATAGCCTATCATAGTACCTTTTTAGAGGATAGTTATAGATTCTTCATAGACATAGACAACTGATAGTTGATGTTGAGATTGTTTTCCCCGTTCCTTATCGTAATTGAGTTGCTCTTTCCTTCGTACTCTATATGATCGTGATTATGATAGTCTTATAGCCTACTGATAGCCTTTTTAATTTCATAATGTCTTCCGTAAATGAAATGATTGAACGAATGCGAAGAGACTAGGTCGTTTGCTTGGGGGCTATCAATAGTCTCCGAGTGCCAGTTACGTTTAGGGTACCCTACCGGGGCGTGACAGAGATGTCAACTAATTAAAGCAGATATATAAGTATGTAGAAAAGTAAAGTGCGTAAAAGGAAAATTCAACACTGAATATTATAATAATGGTTCAGATTTAATGTGAATCCTAGGTCCAGTCCCTTTAGGATGCAAGGGATATCTCTTCAAGCCTTTCATAGAGTGACGGTTGATGGGTCATAGAAATACGACTCTTTTAACGGTTTAAACAAAGAATTTTTGAGCGTTCTCAAGCAATTTTGTTATTCTGATTTTCGTTTTTTGTTGTTTTTCAGGGAAAATTAGTGAGGAATGGATAAAGGGACAAACAAGAGTAAAATGAACGTAAAACGGCCAAAGTGTGGGTATTCAGAAGTGGCCCGGGTAACTAGAGAAGAATTAAGGCAATGTGAAGGTCGAGGTGGACCTTCACGGATCATGTGACAGACCACGAGTCATGAGGTCCTTTGTGGCCTCACACTTGGCCATGTGGGATGGCATGGCCATGATGCCGTTTAGTGGCCCGTTCCAATGCCGACGGGATTTTTTCCCACTTTAATTTGGATTAGGGTTTATTTATATATAAATAGTTATTTTATTTTATTTGTACTCAGTTTTGGATGGCTAGAGCTAGAAAACACTGAAAAATATTATTTTCTTAGAGATTTCACAAGATTTTGGGATTTTGCTTATCCAATTCAAGATTGTAACTCGTGGTTTTCTTGCTTCTTCAACAGGTAAGTCATTTATTATGAATTCCTTATATCATTGAAGCTTTTCTTCCTCAAATATGCTAGGCTAAACCCACAACTAGGGTTGTGGGAATCATGACAAATCAATAAGATAGGTGAATATGGGGTAAATCTCGGGATTGATTAGCATATATATCGTAGTAATCTTCATTATAATTTCTTCCTTGATGAGTCGATGCATTAGGGTAAGCCATTATTCTTTGCATGCCCGAAAGGGATGTTTTGATTAGGAAAAGAGTTCTATGATGGAGATTTTGGGTTTTGAACCTAGTCTAAGTACTTGAGACCGAAAGGTGAGAGTATTCCGGGATTGACAATAAGGGTTAGTACGTATACATTCTGAGATCGAATGGTGATGAATGATATGCATCTAAGAGGGACCGAGAGGTAATTAGATGTTACACAACTTGTTAGATCTTATATACGTAATCATGAACGAGTTTAGCACTAGATTCGACTATCGCATTAGATGTCATGGGGACACACAACCCTAGCTTCGCATAAGTTGTTTGAAATCTAGTCGTTCTTGCACACATTTATTGCTTAATTTTAGTAACTTAGTTTGAAAAACCAAAACCCCCCATTTACTTTATGCATTATTATTTCGGGAATAGATATTCCATCTGAAAACAGTGCTAATAGATATATTCTCACACATTCCATGTGGGATAGACCTCATCTCTAGTTGAATTCTATATTTGATCAACAACTGATTTATTATTCCTTTTGGAGTGTAAATTTGGGCATATCAAATTTTGTTGGTCGGTGGTGCGGGCCAGGTTGTGGTCAATAGGAAATGACAACTTACTGCCTCTCTGATAGCATGCCTAATGTCCAGATATGGAGTAAATGTGGGCTGAATTATTGCTTTTGAGATGTGAAACCAAGCTTTATCTGAGAGAGATGGCATGCCCTTCCCGTGCCTGGTTCATGCCCTTTGCAAACAGGCCAATGTTCTTACTACTCATTTCTTGGACAAGAAAATAGCTCCCAAGGGCGTAGCCAACATTACCCTGATTAAAGATGTCCAAAACCCCTTGACATTTGAGGACTACACCACCGCCCCACCATTAGGTTCGACTTCTGAGCGTTCCGAGGGTAGTCGTGTATCTCATCTAGTTCAGCAAGGGTATGTTTATGTGACTTATGAGTTCTTAGCCAGATTGGTGGCAAACCCAGCGGCAAACACGTGCTATTGTTGATCAAATTATAGAGAGGATTCCACATGTGGTCAAGTCTCATTGCAGCAGGTCGTAGACCAACATAACGAAGCCCTTCTGAGCCGAATCACCACTTTGAGAGCCAAGTCAGCATGTTGGAGGGATACTTCCATAGCATGTTCGGGAGTATGACTAGGGATGAAATGATGAATCTAGTTTAGACATTGAATGGTATGAAGGCACAAATTGCTAAACCCACTACACAGTACCAAGCCCCTGCACCAGCCCCGCCTCCAGAGTCGTGGATGAGCTTATTCAATGTCCTCGCACGGGATTGATTCTGGATGAGATATCGGGCGTTCCACCTGCCCAATCTGATATACCGGCGCCACCCACTGAGCTGCCCAGGAGAAAGGACAAGGGTAAGCAATGCGGCCACCAAAAGAGTCCTCCCCGTGACCCACAGAAGGAAGAAGACTGGCAGATGTGCATGGTTGCCAAGGCCTAGCACCAAGCAATAGCTGAACGGGCAGAACGAGAGCGGTTGGCTGCAGAGGCGGCACGGATAGAAGCCCTCGGTAGCACCTTTGGAATGGGTGCTATATATGCGAATGAAGATACCCCATGAGGGTCTGGTCCCACCAACACTGCTGATGCCTAGGTTGTCCCGGGTATTTTCTATCCCCTATCTGTTCATTAACTTGTGTTATAGTGTTGTGAGGGCAGTACACTGTCTTTTTGGAGGGGGTGGGGCATCCTGCCACTTGAGAGTTTTTCTTGCCATGTTTCTTTTCTCTCAAGTGTATTATCTAGTAGAATTGTCATGTTTAGGTCGTAATGTTTGTGTAAATATAAATGCTCACAGAAGTCTAGGGTATCCCTTGTGTTGATCTTTGTGATGTTCCATGTTAACAATGCTAAGTATATATGTGTTTGCATCTCATCCTGACTAACTTGCATGATTGCTGGTAAGTATTATGTGTGTATGGTTGGTATTTTGATGAATGAAGCAGGCTTATGTGATTTAGTACCAATTAGTGTAGAAGATGTTCCATGTGTGTGTGAGCTAATTACATAATTCAGTCGATGCACTTATGATATAGAACTTGTCTGGTTAGTCCCACTAAAATAATTGAATGACTAGACTAGGATGAGATCTTAGGCTGTTGTTGTTGCATAGTCACATAGCCAAAAAAATTGACCAACCAAATGAAATTATCCTTTTGAACCAAAAGTTGAGCCTAAATGCACCTTTTTCTTTGTAATCACCCAAATTCACCTCCCTAATCTATCTGTTGATCTCTATTTTGGCCCTGGTCTCTCCATGGACATTGTGAACCATTGCCTAGGGCAAAGGCCTAAGTTGAGGGTGGCTTATGTTGGCCCTGTTCCTTTAGAAATATATTGTGAACCTTGACCCAAGCCAAAGGCTTAAGTTGAAGGTGGCTAGTGCAGGTAGAATAGAAAAATGAGTGTGGAAAAGAATAAAGGGATAAAAGGAGAAAATGAAATGTGTTGTGACCGTGAGAAAATCAATGAGAGAAAAAGAAAAATAATAAAAATGAGTGAATGAGCATGGAAATCACTTCATGTACTATAGAAAGTGGGAAAAATAGGGGCAAGAAAAGTTGGTGACCAAAAAGCAAATGGCTGAGTCAAGTAAGTGTCTAGGAGATGCTATTTAGTCACTTTAATCCTATTATACCTTACTCGAGCCCGAGCCTACACTACAAGACGAAAAAAGTCCTAATGTGATCCTAAGTAGGTCATTCAAGAGTTAAGGTGGTGAAAATAAGAGAAAGTTTATGATTGATATGGATGTGTCCACTGAAAGTCATTTCTAAGAGTGAGTGACTACATTCCAGTCTTTGTTTTACATGCTTACATTGAGTGTGAGACTTCTTTGTGGTGAGAGCACTATCTTTTCCATTAATTGGTTGCTAACTCAACTGGGGTATCTTTATTCCTGATCATATGTGGACTGACCATGCATGCATGATGTTTGCCTTAATCTTTGTGGGTTCGTTTAGGGTGTGAGCACATTCTTAAACTTGTTAGCGGGGCATATGTATTGAAAATTGTGGGGGCGATCCACATTCTGAATGAGCAATTTGTGTTTATCCGTTGTTTGGTTGAGTCGTTGCTGCTTGAGGACAAGCAATCATTCTAAGTTGAGGGTGTTGATGAGTCGTAGAAATACAACTCTTTTAACACTTTAAACAAAGAATTATTTAGCGTTCTCAAGCAATTTTGTTATTATGATTATTGTTTTTTGTTGTTTTTCAGGAAAAATTAGTGAGGCATGGATAAAGGGACAAAGAAGAGTAAAATCAATGTAAAACGGCCAAAGTGTGGGTATTCGGAAGTGGCCCGAGAAACTAGAAAGAATTAAGGCTAGGTGAAGGTCCATGTGGACGTCCATGGCTTGTGTGACTGACCATGAGTCGGGAGGTCCTTCGTGGACTCACACTTGGCCATGTGGGACGGCGTGGCTGTGCAAAAAGAACCAAGGCAAGTCCCACAGTATGTCACACGGACCATGGGAGGCGAGACAGGTCGTGCAACCTACCGTCAAAGTGACGTGAAGTCATCACCATCAAAAATCAAGAAAAATGGAATAAGTGGAGCCAGATGGAGCACGTCATGAGCCATGTGACCAACCACGGTCCGTGACATGAGAGGGTGAGGACAAATGGAGCGAAAAAGTTAAAAGGCAAGACGAACGGTCCGTGAAATGGATTATTGACCTGTTCATCGATGAGTGACGCAGGAAAGCAAGTTTTGGAGGTGAAGTATGACCAAACAAACCGTTACACGGTCCGTTCAACAGCACACGAGCCGTTTAGTGGCCCGTCGCCATGCCGATGGGATTTTTTCCCACTTTAATTTGGATTAGGTCTTATTTATATATACATAGTTATTTTATTTCATTTGTACTCAATTTTGGACTGCTAGACCTAGAAAACACTAAAAAATATTATTTTCTTAGAGATTTCACAAGATTTTGGGATTTTGCTTATCCAATTCAAGATTGTAACTCGTGGATTCATTGCTTATTCAATAGTAAGTCATTTATTATGAATTCCTTGTATCATTGTGAGTCTTCTTTCTTTTATATGCAAGGCTAAACCCACAACTAGGGTTGTGGGAACCATGACAAATCAATAAGATAGGCGAATATGGGGTAAATCTCAGGAATGAATAGCGTATATATAATAGTAATCTTCATTATAATTTTTTCCTTGATGAGTCGACGTATTAGGGTAAGCCTTTATTCTTTGCATGCCAGAAAGGGATGTTTTTGATAAGGAAAAGAGTTCTATGATGGAGATTCTGGGTTTTTAACCTAGTCTAAGTACTTGAGACTGAAAGGTGAGAGTATTCCGTGATTGACAACAAGGGTTAGTACGTATACATTCTAAGACCAAGTGGTGATGAATGATATGCATCTAAGAGGGACCAAGAGGTGAATTAGATGTTACATAACTTGTTAGATCTTATATACATAATATGAACGAGCTTATCACTAGATTCAGCTATCACATTAGATTTCATGGGGAAACACAACCCTAGCTCGCATAAATTGTTTGAAATCTTGTCGTTCTTGCACTCATTTATTGCTTAATTTTAGTAACTTAGTTCAAAAAACCAAAACCCCCCATTTACTTTATGCAATTGTGTTTCGGGAATAGATATTACATCTGAAAACGGTGCTAGTAGATATATTCTCACGCATTCCCTGTGGGATCAACCTCAAATCTTGTTGAGTTCTATATTTGATCAATTACCGCTTTACTATTCCTTCTGGAGTGTAAATTTGGGCGTATCAATGGTTACAAGAAATACAACTTAAAACTAAACTCAAATTTTCTCTCCATGTTTTTTTTTCTTTTGATACAGTCCTCTCTTTCAATTTTTTCTTCTTTTCTCTCTCTTTTTCTTTCACAGTAACTATTCTAAAGTTTACAATGATTTTCTAAAGATGAGGAGCTTTGAAGAATGGCTTGAAATGAAGTTGGCTTGTATACCTCATGAGATATTCAAATGCCTCCTTATATTGAAGAGGTGGCATTCTAAGGGATATGATCCTTGGATTTGGGCAGTGATGAATCCTCTTTCCAAGAATAATGGCAAGGCAAAGGAAATATGATCTTCTTGCAATCTTCCTCATTCTTCTTAATCATGCAGATCCTTCTTGATTTGGAGAAGATCTTTGATCTTATGTCTTCACAATCTATGCGCAGATCTATTCTATATATTATCCTTTTTCTTCTTTTAATTTTCCTTGACCTCATTAGATTTAGTTTTCCATAAGAATTGATTACCAAATTTAAGTTTTCCTTTTTGCTTTGATTTGCTTTCCATAAAGGTTGCTTCCTCATATTTCCTTTTTCACTTAAGATTTCCCCATAATCAGTCAAAATAATTTTCGCACCAACATGTGTTCCTTTCTTCTTACTGCTTGATTTATTGCTCTTCCAAATCAGGTTTGGTTTTCTAGTTGCTTGATAGATTTTGGTCCTTTTCCACTTCCTTGATTGATCCTCAATCATGGTGAAATCGACATTTGTAATCTTCTTATTTGTTGATTGATACTTTTTCCAAGGATAAGGCTTTTAAGTAAGGCAGTAGCAAAATTTTCTCAGATCTTTCCAATCTTACAGATGCTTACAGCAGTAAAAATCTTCTCTTAATTGATTCTCTCCAATCCAAATATGCTTGATGGATTTTCCATATTATTTTCCTTTCTCACTTGATATTTTATTGATTCTTTCCGGTCCAAATATGCTTGATTATTTTTCCAGATTTGTTTTCCTTTCTTGTTTAGTTTTAGATTGATTTCTTCCAATAATTGTACTCTTGGTGCCTCCAGCTAGATTTCCTTGATAGAACTTTTCAAGTCATACCTTAGCTGGATTGTTTCCTTTTTGATGTTTTCCTGCAATTTGTCATTAGCCAAAATTTATTAGCACTAACAAGATGTTTATTTTAATTAGGGGTATTTCGATCTTTTCTCCAGCTTTCCCAAGTATAACCCAGTATGTTTTGGGACCAACATCCGTCCCCTATTAGTACCTAAAGTAGTTTCTTTCTAATAAATGCCTAAAATATTTTGAGAACGAGGATTAAAGAGAAAAGGAGGAACTAAGATTCAAGAATTTCAAGCCTATGTTTCAACTTTCGCTTTTCCAATTCATTCCAAATATATAAGGATACTAACATTAGACTAAGCTCATCCTCGTGCTCTACCCGTTCTCTTTTCCAATCAAGCTAAGCTATGAATTTAAGTTTCAATCCCCTTTTCAAAGTACAAATATTTTGAGTTATATTGTACACTATTTCTTATTGAATTAGAGTATTATATCTAACTGTACATTGTTGAGTTGAGTTTGATATAATGAATTCATGCTTGCATTCGGATGAACCCCAGATGAGTGTTGCAAATAATTATTACATGCATTGCTTAAAGCTAAAGGACAATTATTTTCACCAAAATAATGGAACAAGAGTTTGAACATGAGATGAGTTAGAGAGGTTTCTTAATTTATATTTTGAGCATAAGTTGAGCAAGAAGTCTTTTAATAATATTTTGAGCATGTGTACAAATACCTTTAGTAATTTACTTTGAAAATGTTAGACCCTATAAGTTAGAACCCGTAAGTCCTTAATTGGTTCAATTTGGTAAAGTTTGGGACCAAATGTAAATTTTATTCTAAAGTTTAGTACTTAAGATTTAATTGTTGTGGGGTCATATGTGTGGCTTAGTTTGATTGGTGCAAGAGGAGAACTTTGCCTATAAATATATGCATATATATCTCTTGCACAAGAAATTTCTACACTTAGAAAAAATCAAGAGCAAAACCAAGAGAAACAAGCAACCCCTCTCGGGTTGCTACAGTAAAAGAAAAAACAATTTACGTTTTTTTCGAGTTTTCGATTATTTGACGCTTCAAGCTTGGTATATTGGATCCCCTAAGTGGAGTGGAGGCGTTAGTTGGTCAAGGAAACGCTTGGTTTGACGGCTACGAAGATTTGATTCTAGTAAGGGATTGAAAGGTATGTTAAGTTTTAGCTTCAATTATGTAAATTAAAGATTGTGGGGGTGTTAGGGATGTGTTAAATTGAAGGTAAAACATGAAAATA
>JAPFFP010042726.1:0-13853 GCA_026153255.1 Solanum medicagineum
ATGAGCACTATCTTACTATCAACATTGAATGATTCACAAGATCACATTAGTTATGAATCCATAATTGAATATAGGTCAACATATCACCACATAAATAATTATTCAATCTGAAAAATCATGATCAATCCTACGATGTTACAATTCTATCTCGTAAGTACTCAATTCCATACACATAGGAGCATACAAGGTTAATTCATACTTAACAAAAGGTTAGAAGTCTACTTGCTTCAAATAAAGTCTCGTATCAAGCCGATATTGTCACTTTCCCCCTCCTATGGTACTCCAAATCACTACAATCTATTCAAATAGGACATCACAATCACATAACGAATCTAATGATTCTAAAATCAATTAATTTGAAGAAAAATGGTAAAAGATGATCAAAATTTCCATTTCGAAAAAACATAGTCGAAATCTAAAAATTAAAGCATGAAAACGTTTCCAACGTGATAAGGAGTTCAAATGTGAAGACAGTTCTGAAAACGGAGTCAAGATAAGGAACTCATCACTTAAACATTAGAAATCAATAGCCGGAATGCCCCTAAGTTTCACCATTCAAAATCCAAAAGTAGGAGCTAAACCCAATTACTTTGCCTTAAAAAATCTCAAAATCCCACTTCAAAATGAAGCTTAGAGAGTCGATTTAAGTCATGTCTTTTAGAAGACATACTGCTAAGGCATTTAATATACTTCGTGAACACGACTCCATATCTGCAAATGCGGAGACATGGGAGACTCAACACATATTGAACGTGGTCCCTAGCTTTGTGAACGCATAGGTCAATTAACAACACACTCCGCAAATGCGGAGAAGTATGGTAATCGCACCAAAAACAGCCATACATTAGCAAATACACAACACCAAAAACTCACGAACTAGACTTCCAAAATTTTTTCGGAATCCTGTGAACACAAATGAAATATGGAGCACTACCAAAAATGACAATCTGAACTCAATGGAACTGTAATAATTTGAATCTGGAACCTCCGCAGCCCGAACCCAAGAAAGATCACTTAAACTAGTTTCAAATTTAATAACTAAAAATATTCTTAGAACCTCTACAAATTGGAACAAAGGTCTTTCTAGCGTAGTTTGACCACCCGAAACCATTAGAACTGACGGAATTTTTACACAAGCTCTCCAACCCTGAATATTGACCAAAGTCAAACCTATGATCCAAAATGATATGAAAAGGCAACTTTGGGCCTAAAATCTACGTTTTAACTCCAAATTAAGTTTTATAGGTTCTCCTAAACTAGATTTAATATTCAGGAACTAATAGGATCGACAAATTTGAATTATGACATTCAAAACTCAAAATGACCTGAAAACTCAAAATTTTCAACTTTAAGCCATTTAAAATTGTTTCTTTTGCAAAACTTCAACTTTTTATTAGATTTTCAAAATACAACATTTACACTTATCCAAAAATAATCCAAGGCATCTTATGGGAAGTGGAAATGGTAATTTGGTCAAAAATACCAAAAATGACCTTCGAGGTCATTACACTTTCATGCTAGGAGAGGGTAGACCTGATCCTCCAGGTCTATGTAACATTGTCGGCCTATGCCTGCTGATTGCCATTAATTTGTACTCATACTACATTTCTTTCTCTTGTAGATCATGGTGCGAGTCCCTATAGGTTATTTCCCTTAATGTTGAGAGTTTTGAGGGTTTCGAAGATCTTAGTGAGCTCCTGGCATCCAGAGTTGTCAATTTCCATATTATTGTTGTTGGACTTGTCTTTATTATGTATTCAAAGATAATATGTATTGATTTGTATTTGAAGAACCTTGTATTCTTATTTTATGTATTAGTAGCTCCAATATTGACTAATGTCGGGTCTTGGGGTGGGTTTGTTATATTATTTTCTTCAGCATTTGCATTTATTTCCCTTTTTCTGCATAACTTTTACTTAGTAGTATTATCTTCCATTAGGTAGCCCATTGCCTACGATTCTGGTTTATTAGATAGACTTATCCACCAGTGGGTTAGGGTAGGAGACATCATGGTCAGAGAAATCAGGTTGTGATAGATTGATATCAAAGCCCTAGGTTTATTGGCATCATTAGTAAAAGATCAATGCCTAGTAGAGTCTTACAAATCGTTGTATAGACGTACGTATCCCATCTTCAACAGGCTATAAGGGCATTAGGAAGAAACTCAGGTTCTTGATTCCTTGTTGTATACTTTGACCTTGAATGATCTCTAAAACTGCTTTCTTGGATTCCACTCTCTGTAGATGGACAACACGAGATCACATGTGGACATATCTAAGGTGTCAGCATATCTGACTAGAGCTACGGCTAGTGATTCTCATGTTGGAGGTGGATCAGTAGTTCCTCAACAGGGTTCAACATCTATATCAAACTATTTGGCTAGATTTCTTGAGTGGGTCAGGTGTACCCCCGCCTTCTTCCCTACAGGCCAAGATTTAAGCATGGGCTTTTTGAAGATTGATTTTACTGCTCTGTTTAGTATTAGAGCATTTGGTAGTAGCAGGATCTACTTTTCCTAAAATTGTGAACCATGTGAGGGCCATGAGCGGGCATGTTTTGATAACTATCTTTTTCACCTGTTAGCGTTATGGTGCCATTGCTAGAAGGTCTTGAGTCGGGTTATGGTTCCCCTAGCAAGTAGAGATTGAGCTTGGTCTCACAAAATTTATAGTATGGCTAGTCAAATTATAGGATCCTATTAGTAATAGTTGAGTCTTCTCTGCAGTCCCGATGACATGCTTGACAGGCTCAAGGTCATGGGGCCTCATGATGTGTTGTCAAAATACAGTACTTTTGATGCTTAAAACCTTGAATTTTATGTGTTCTCAATGCGATGTTAGTACGTTTGATGTGTTTTTATGTTTGTTTTTGCAGGATTTCAGTGTTGGTACTATTTTTTAGGCAAAGTGTGCAGAAGTTGTAGAAGTTGATGTTCCACGAGACCTTTACGGGCCATAGAGAATTCTTCAAGCCGTAAAGCTAATTTCTTGTATATTTCTAGTGAATGGTGTATTTCTGAAGTTAAGTCTACGAACATGCAGGCGAGCCGTAGACTTGGTATCATGCCTTGAGGATTAAAAAGTGGGGATTTGCTGAAAATCCAACAGACAAAATCCCCTACAGGTCGTAGAATCCTATACAGGCCATAAAGGGATGCTGTAGAAGATAGCCCCAAAATTGAAGTAGCAGCCCATGAAAGCCTGATTATGGGTCGTAAACTGTTATACAACCTGTACAGACCCTCGTGAAGCATACCGACCCAGTTATCCTATTTCATTTTAGTTTTGTATTTTAAATACTATAAATAGGTTTTATATGTTATTTTTCATAAATAACAAGGAGGAACATTAGAAGAACATTAAAGAGTTTGAGAAACACTTGTAAAACGTTATTTCATCTTTCAATTTCAATCATGTGATTCTCATTGAAGAGTTAGGATTTTTGTGCTTAATTCTCTTGTGTAAGTGCTCAATTATATTATTCAAATTCATAAGTCTTGCATTTACATTGATCATTACTAGCTAAATCTACAACTAGGGTTGTGGGAACCATGAAGAACTAACAAGGCAAAATCGGATAATTTGTAATTCTTGAAAAGTGTGTATACATGTATTAATTAATTCTCTTCGTATTGAATACTTTCTAGTGGTGTCTAATATTAAAACACATCTAGTGTTACTGATTAGATCAAAGTAGTAATGAATCGGAAAGAGATTAATTAACAAGATTCGATTGATGTTACTTGTCTAATCAATCGAACTAGGCCAAGGGGAGGTTGTACTGAAACAATAAGTAAGGGTTTGTAATGTAACACTATGGGTTTGGGACAAATCACGTAATGAAATTTCTTCTTTCCTAGACCAAAGGGTTTGGTGAACTTAACTTATCGTTATACATGATACACACTAGAAAAGAATTTGATTATCTGGTAATACTGAGTTAGGGAATCTTGGGGAGCACAATACCCTAGTTCCTTTTCATATTAGTTTAACACTTTTTTAGTTTGGCACTACTTTCCATAGTTATTATAACCCCCCCCCTTTGGGGAGATAAGTTGGTTAATCAACCTTAATTGCAACTAAATTCTTCTAAGTCTACCATTGGTTAATCAACCTTAATTGCAACTAAATTCTTCTAAGTCTACCATATTCCCTGTGGGTTTGGTCCTAAACTTGGTTAGGTTATATATCTTGACAACGATCGCTTTAGACTAAAAAATGGGGTGTAGCTTGGGCAACATCAATATTTTGGCACCATTGTCGGGGTATACTACTAGACTTGTCTAATTCAAGTAATTTGGAAAATAATCCTTATTTCCCTCATTTTATGTTATTTTTATTTTCTTTTAGGATACAGGTGTAGTGTATGCCCAATACACAAAGTCGAGGAATACCCTTGACTCCATTTGACCCATAGATCAGAGAAGACTTAGAAGGATGGCCCAAGTTAATACAACAAAACGCGGCAAATGCAGCTCTAAACCATAATGAGAATGAGAATGAGAATGCAAATAATAACAACCTACCTCCTCTTGAGTACATTGCGCCACAACCACAGGACTTTAATGCTAAAGTTTATCAGTGAAACTAATATTGGCTGAATCCCTATGGCTTTGGAGGTTATTGGAGCTATTGTGTTACCACCACTACCGGCTGACATAAAGCTCGTGGTTTCGAGTGGGTTGCTTTAGATGCTATAGAATCGTGGGTTGTTCACTGGCCTACCATCAATGGATCCATATAGCCATCTACATAATATGGCATTTATCTACAAGAGCATAATGGGAACACAGAATCTGTCTATGGATGCTGCGGGAATATATGTTTTCTCATTATCAGTAACCAGCAATGCAGCACTATGTATCCGAGATCCCGTAGAGTTCTATCACAAATTGGGCTGAGTTGTAGAAGGCCTTTTAAAATGAGGTACTTTTCAAGATCGAAGAAGCTCATGTTGAAAGATCAAATCAACAACTTTGAGCAACTTCCTAGTAACTCGATCAGTACTACATGGGAGAGGTTCACAAAGTGCTTGAGGAGTGTCCGGGACCATAAAATTACTAATGATGCCTTAGTGGAGATCTTCTACCATGCATTGGATGCAAATAGCAAAGCATATACGAATACCATTTTGGGAGGAATGTTCTAAGATCACTCATTGACGGAGATCGCTGAGCAACTGGATATATCGGCCAAGCTGAATCATGAGTGGGGCACAAGGAATAAGCTTTCTACCAAAAGGTTGGATATAGTCAGCATAAGTTCGGAGTAAGCAAGGATAAATGTGGAGAACATGCAAGTGCTTGCTCGGAATAATACCAACTTGGAGGTGCTCACAAAGCAAACCAGGAACTAGTCAGTTCTAGAGGCAACGATCAAAGTTACCAAGCTAGGCAGATGGGACAGGAAAGATATACATACTGGAATCACAAAGATGGCTACAAAAATGGTTGTTACGTGCCCCCCACAATCGTGATACGAGTGCCAGCAATCCTAGATATGAGGAGATACTCGACCAACTGTTATGGAAGGCTGACGCATAGGATGAGACTTTGAGGGGGATTAAGTCCGACATCTCCAGCATAAATCAGGAAATTGAATCTCACTTTATCACTATGAAGCAGCTAGAACAACATTTTGGACAAGTATCTTCTCAACTCAATAAGTATCAAAAAGGCACATTACCCAGCAACATAGGATAGAACCTAAATAATACTGAATGGTGTAAGATGGTTATTACTCGTGGTGATGAAAGAACCACCAATCCTTCCACGATAGTTAATGAAAAAGCATGGTCACTTTATGAAGTCTAAGTACTCAAATTTTATATGTCATGTTGCGACAATAAATTAGGCGCTGCTTGGGAGGTAACCCAAGGTAGACACGGATTCTTAGGCACCCAGCTATATCTTTTTTACCCCAATACTTTATTTTGCATCTTTGGTGTGCATTGGAGACAATGCACCTATTTTTCAATGGGCTGTGTGTAGTTATAGGCCTCAGTGAAGTCTGAGTAGCCTTGGCCTATAACTATTCCAAATTTGAATCCTAGGGGTTTCTTGCCTATGTTCTTTTTCCTAATGGATATTTAATTTCTATTGAACTGACATGTTTAGGATGTGTAGGTAGTATTAGTAGCATATAGTACTAAGATCTATGGCATGTATGTGTTTATTGTGTTTTTGTGCTTTTTTGTGAAAAATAATACCCACCAAAAATTTTGATTAGTTAGTCTAGATAGCAATCGTGCATGTTTAATTGTGTTGATAGTGCTTGTTTTGATAAGTGAGGATAAAATTGAGATAAAAATCATGATCTAAGATTTTGTGGTGATAGTCTAATCAGTGCCATGTGAGTATGAGCTTACTTTGCTAAATTCATTTATGGTGTTTCAAATCAAACTTTCCTTGTTACTCTGATTTACACTATAGGTTAGTTGGTTAGGAAAGCATCTTAGGTCATTATTCATAATAGTCTACTTAGCCTAAATAACCAACCAAATGTGTGAAATATCCCTTGATCCTAATGTTTGAGCCTTACATATACCTTTTCTTTGTAAAAACCTAAGTAACCTAGCCATATTAGATGTAAAATCCTGAAATTGGTCTTGGTCCTTCCTTGAACATTGTACACCTTGATTGAGGCAAAAAGCCTAAGTTGAGAGGGGCTACTAAAAGTACGTTTGGTTCCTAAGTTGGATATTGTGCACCTCAACTCAGGCCAAAAGCCTAAGTTGAGGGTGGCTGGTGTAAGGACAAACACAAAATGAGGGGGACAGCTAGTGACACGTGGAAAAGGAGGATAAAATAAGTACTTGGTGCAAGAAAAAAATGATTGATGCCTTAGCAAAGAATTAAAAAGAAAAATGTTGTGAAAAAACAAGGCAGAAAGTTGAAAAATGATTTAAAGAACATAGAAAAGCTTGAAATCTGAGAAAGGGAGAATAAGATGAAAAGTAATAGTGTTGGTAAAAAGGGTAGAAAAATGCAATTTCAAGGACGACTTTTAGTCCCTATGTTCCCAAAACATCGTACCAAAGTCCCATTAGCCTCTGTTACAAGCTAGTAAAGTCCTAAAGTGATCCCAATCCAAGTAGTTAAAGGTCATAGTCATAAGTATAAGGTCAATCATATGGTATTGAGCATGATATATGAATATCTTTTGTAAGGGTGAGTGATTTTTCCCAAGGTTATACATGAAAATATTATTGTGAATAACATACTGTACTTCTTTCTATAAGGGCACTTGTATTGCACTCTTAACATTAGACTAATTCAATAATTATGGCTGGTTGATAACTACCTCACTTGTCATACTTACATTATCGCATGCATTGATCTGTGTTGGTTTGCTTACGGGCTATCTGATGTGTTTTGAAAGTGTTGTGGGCATTTGTGTATATGTTTGATCTATTGATGTCATAAGATTGAGGTCTGTGTGTTACTGTGCTATTTATGTATATTGAGTCCATCGCTTGAGGTCAAACAATAATATTAAGTTGAGGGTGTTGACATGCTATCAAAATAAACACTATGATGCCTAATACTTGGAATTATGTGTGTTCTCAATGCGATTTTAGTAGGTTTGATGTGTTTTTATGTTTGTTTTGCAGGATTTCAGGGTTGGCATTATTTTTTTGGGCAAAGTGTAGAAGTTGAAGTTCCACAAGACCCTTTTACAGCTCGTAGAGGATTTTGTGAGCCGTAAAGCTAATTTCGTGTATAATTCTAGTGAAGGGTGTATTTCTGAAGTTATGTCTACGAACATGCAGACGAGCCATAGAAGACTTTATGAGTCGTAGACTTAATGTCGTGTCCTGAGGATCAAAAAGTGGGGATTTGCTAAAAATCCATCAGATGAAACCCCTAATGGTCCATAGAATCTTATTGGTGTCATAGAAGACAGCCCAAGAATTGAAGCAGCAGTCCACAAAAGCCCAATTACAGGTCGTAAACTGTTATATGGCCCGTAGAGACCCTCGTAGAGCCTCCGACCCAGTTATTCTATTTCATTTTGGCTTTGTATTTTAAACATTATAAATAAGTATTTTAGGTTATTTTTTATAGATAACGAGGAGGGAACAACAGAAGAACATTAGAGAGTTTGAGAAACACTTGTAAAACTTTATTTCATCTTTTAAATTCTATCTTGTGATTCTCATTGAAGAGTTTGAATTTCTTGTGCTTAATTCTCTTGTTTAAGTGCTCAATTATGTTATTCAAATTCATAAATCTTGCATTTACACTAATCATGAGTAGCTAAATCCACAACTAGGGTTGTGGGAACCATGAAGAACTAACAAGGTAAAATTGAATAATTCATAACTCTTGAAAAGTGTGCATGCATGTATTAATTATTTCTCTTCGTATTGAATGCTTTCTAGTGGTGGCCAACATTAGAAACTGCCTAGTATTACTGATAAGATCAAGGTAGTAATGAATAGGAAAAGAGCTTAATTAACAGGATTCGATTGATGTTTCTCATCTAATCAACCAAACTGGCCAAGGGAAGGTTGTATTGAAACAATAGTTAAGGTTAGTACTGTCACACTACAGGAATGGACCAAATCACGTAGTGGAATTTACCTCTCACTTGGACCAAAGGGTTTGGTGAACTTAAATTACCGTTCTGCATGCTACACACCAGAAAAGAATTCAATTATCTGATAATATTGAGTTAGGGAATCATGGGGAACACAATACCCTAGTTTCTTTTCATATTGGTTTGATAATTATTTTAGTTTAGCATTATTTTCCATAGTTATTATAAAACCCCCCTCCGTTTGGGGAGATGAGTTGGTTAATCAACCTGAATTGTAACTAAATTCTTTTAAGTCCTCCATTTCCCTATGGGTTCGTCTCTAACCTTAGTTAGGCTATATATCTTGACAACGACTACTTTATCCTAAAAAAGAAGGTGTAGCTTGACTGACATCACCTCAGTGTAGTCAGCTAGAAGTGGTTTCTTGTGTGTTAGAGATGGTTTATAAGGTGTTAGGAGCGGGACTCCCATGTTAGGTCCGGCTAGAGATTTCAGCAAGGTTCCCTCAAATATGGTGATTTTAGCTAGGTCCAAGGCTCGAGGGTTTCTGATTCACTAGCTACCTACTGTGGTTGTATTATTATAGGGTGTTCAACTTTGGAATGTTTTGCTTATGGCTCATATGATCATCGACACCAAGAGTACCCTAGGGAGGGTTTTCTCTGTCAAACTAGAATTATTAGGCCTTGTCGCTTATGCAGAGAGATGGGTAACTCATACAGAGAGTTACCCCAGCATAGAACAGTTGGATAGTCTACTCAGTCTGACAAGTGTCAGGGGTTCATGTCGTATTAGTCTTAAAAATGGTCTTTAGAGTGTTGTTGGAGGTAGTTCTACTGTTCAAATTAAGGTCAATCAAGATTTTAGTTTTGATTTTGTAATATAAGTATAAGGTGTGACCTTAGGTATCAAACGTGATTGTGTAAATTCTTTTCTAGCTCCTTATTTATTCTTGATGTGTGGTGTTGGTGTCTTCATGCCCATCGGTGCTTACTTGATTTATAAAGGAATTTTATTTTGTGATTGTCTTTTTGTGCTTGTATGTATGTCCGTTAGTTTAGTAGTAGATTCCTATTTAGTAGTGGATCATTTGACTTTAGCTTTATAATCTCTATATTGGTAGAATAGTACTCATAGTAATATTCAAGTCATTGCTCTGTTTAGTTGTATATATATTCTCTTATAGGTTATGCTTAGTAGAAACCTATTTCTTACTATTATTAGCTGGTATGAGATTGTTGCCAAGTGTAGTAGGTATGGCTTTCTAGTTGGATAGTAAACCAAGTAGACATAAAACTTGCCTTAGCTCCATGTTGACTTCCCAGAAGCTTTGAAGTTTTGAGTTGGTGGTTTTCAAGGGTTGCTCATGTAGGGTAGTGTGGGGCTTTAGGTTGATGTGATTAGTTCCTAATTAAATGCTTCCTCCCTTTCTATGGTCATTTCTTCGACTACAGTATCATGTGCCTCATCTATCCAGGCTCATGAGTTTGCTTCTTCTGTGGGCTTAGCGAAGTAATTCCGGCTAGTTAGAATTCGAGAGTATGATTCTCTGGTATTGCTTATTGGTGGTGTGGTTAGTTCTCTATGTGAAGTTTAATAGCTTTCAAGGTCGAATAGTGGACTAGAGTTAGAACGGTTTGTTTCAGGCTTCAAGAAAGTAACTTGATCCGAGGATAGAATTTCTTCTATGGAATAAGGTCAAAGTAAGTTGTGGGATTTTAAGCTTGTGATTGCCCTATGGAATCTCCATTTGGAGTGATCTATGGATGTCGTGTTAGCTGGTTTGAGTTGGTGTTGTAGGGACATTATTATTGATTTTTGGTTATTCTTGGTAACTGCATTATTTGTTGGGAGGAGTTCATGTTGTGAGGGTTATTTCGGAGCTATTGTTGTGTTCGCTTGTCACCTACCGCTTTAGTAAGTCATAGACTTAAGTGGTTAGGATTTGGGGTAACCTAGTATATAGTAAGGTGGGTATCCTTGGGATCGAAGTAGTTGGTCAACAAGCCTTATATCATCCTGAGTAGGTGATATTTTTGCGGTGCAAGTATGAATTTGGGTTGTTGCTCTAGCTAGGTTTCTTTTTCCAGTTGTTGTTGTTGCTCCCGGATCTTTTGATGTTATGTATGATTCTCTCAAGGATGATTTTATAGAGTTCGTCAGAAGAGATTCGAGTTGCACTAGAATTGTTTAGAACAGGTAAGATCAAAGATTCTTCTAATAAACAAAGATGATAGATTTTAAATCTAAGGTTGATAATTCAGGTGGTAAAGCTATTTGGGTTCTATCTAAGGACCTGCATTCCTCAATTTGATGGTTTCAGAGTCGCATCAGCATTCTCGAGTAGTTTTAATGATTTAAGATAATTCTAGTGTATGTCAGCTGGAGTTTAGTGATAAAGATAGGGCATAGAAGAGTTTTTGGGGGTTTTGGAGCATGTTTGGAGTTTTCTTCCAAGACTAGGTCCTATCTGGCATTGTTTGCTTCATAGGGATGCTTGTGGGTCTGATGGGGAGTACGGGCCTAACATTCTAGTACTTTGTGCCTGAGACTGCAATTGTCCTTGACTTTTACGGATGATTGTCTTTCTGAGTAGTAGATGTTGTAATGACCCTCTAAGTCATTTTATCTTCTCCTTCTTCCTTTCCAGCATTTAGAGTTTTCCCATAATTACCTAGGTCATTTATGACTTGCTGGTACTGATAGTTCGATTACCTAGTCATTGATTCGGTTTTATACTAGTTTTCATGTTTTCGAGTTCCTAAGTTTGAATGGTTGACTTTGGTTCAAAACTCTAGAAAGATGGCCTCAGAATGAAATTTTAACAGTTTCATCAGCTCTGGAATGGTCAAATTAGGCTAGAAGTATGGTCGATTCAAGTACCAAGACCCTAGGTACGAGGTTGTATTGCTTTTTGCATTTTGGCCTTTTAAACAGACCAATGGTTGACTTCCCTAAACATTCTTGGAAAATGCACATGGATGGAAATTTTGATAGTGCGGTTAGCTCCAAAACATGCATTTAGTCTAGAACGACCTTTCATTCGACTCCTGAGACTTCTGGACTCATTCCAAGCCCCTCGGTGGATTTTGGTTAAAACTAACCTTGGGAATAGAACCCACAGGCAGTTGTAATGGTCCATGGAGTCCAAAACATCCCATTTGGTGGGGTGGCATAGGTTGTTTGCATTCGCAGGATCCCAATCAATTTTTGTTACCCCATGAAAAATTTTGGAGTTTGCGAAAATCAGTTATGGACTGATTTCTAGTACCATTGCTTTGGCATCCCTAGGCTTGTATAGGTGAAATCGCTATAGCACGACACCCACCCTTGAGGACTGTTGTCGTGTTACTGACCCCTGTTTTACTATTGCGATCAGGGGCTTGCTACAGTGAGGCCTGCCCATTGAGGGTGCGATGCTAGGCTCGCAATAGTGATGCTTTCATAGCCTTGTTCACGACCAAGGACTCGCTACAGCGAGGCCCGCCCCTTAAGGGTGGGTTGCTTTAGCAACTTTAGGCTCGCTATAGTGATGCCTGAGTGGTCTTTATATTCTTCTTAGCTTTGTTCGCGACCAACGTTAAGAGGATATTAGGAAGCATAACTTGGGCATTTGGAGCTTAAATTTGGCAATTCAAAGGTTTACCTTGAAGGAATTGTCGAGAGGAATCCATTGGTCAGCTCAAAATCTCAATTGTAATCTTCATTTGAGGTAAAATCATGAACTTAGTAGCTATGATGCACCATTCTCAGGCTGAATTTTGGAGAAAATTTGGAAGCTAATTTTTGAGCATTTAGGTCTATTTTTTATGATTCTAGAGGCTAGTGTGTAAGAAATTTCGTAAGTAGCATGTTAGTGAGCTCAATGTTTAGATTGGAGGCTTCATTAAGGGTTTTTTAGAATTCACTAATGTCCATTTTCTTAAAATTTCTTGTTGTACTAAATCATTGTTTGATCATAATTCCTCTGTTTTATGCCTTACATTGTGCCTAAATTTGGGGTACAAGTACCTCATTATGTTGGTAACATTTTTATTGAGTTATGTCAAGATTCTCATTGTGGGTCCTATAATCCTATTTTTTACCCGACTTTGGGTCCGACTCTAAAAATTATCTTCTTGGTATCAAAACATTCATTTCATCGTGTAGATCAATAATGTTTTGGTGGCAAGGAAATCGGAGATGATTCGGGAGTCGATAGCTACTGTGGAACGGATTTGAAGCGTGCTTGACCGGGTTCGAGATAGGAAGTGGCCCCTATTCTAGACTAAGATCTTCCTGATAATGTTTAGTATGCATTTCATGATGGTTTGGATTGTAATTGCCCTGTATTTTTTGCATTTTCTTCTGTCTCATTCTTGAGTTGTCAGTCGAGCCTTAATTTAGGATATGCTTTAAGGGATATTAGTTAGAGCTGGTGATTGTGTTAGGCATCAATAATGGGTGTTTAGTCCTATGTACGGATCATGTAGACGACTTTAGATTAGGTGAAGCCCTAGGTTAGTAAAACTTTTTTTAGACTTTGGTTTAGGGTGTAATGGTCTAATTTCGTGAATGGCGTGTATATCCCTTGGGGAGAGTGTGGTTGGACTTAGAGTGTGGTTAAACCTTAGGGTGTGGTTGGGGGATCTTATAGTGGCTATAGTTATTTTTGACCTTCAGTGAGGTTTATTAGCGGCGATAGGTTCAACTAGTGGCCGAGTTTTTGGGTAGACTGCCATAGTTGTAGGTTAGCTTATTAACGCTTCGTTCTGGGATGGTAACCATGGACTTAGGGTGAGGCTCCTTGTGGAGTAGAGTGTCTAGTTCAGATGCAGACAGTTGAGAGGCTTATTGTAGGTAGGGGCTAAGTCAGCTGGCTGTGTTTTGGACTTGGTGTAGGCGATGGGTTTTAAGATCGATTTCACCTCCTAGGTTGCCCTTAGCCGTTTAATTCTCCTTAGCTATATCCTTAGCTAATATCTTATGATTTTTTCATGATTTTATACGTATATTTTGTGTACACATGTTTGTGGTTGTGTAACACCCCACACCTTACAATACTAGTACAATTCAAATGAAACATGAAATGTTTGGACAAATTGACGCTAAATTTTAAAAGTGCTTGAATCTCGTGTTAATGGGCTATATGTGCGTCAAACACTTAAGGGGGTCGAGGGTATACATGTTTTGTGTCGAATTAAGGAGATTACGGCCTTAAATGAAGTAAAGGAATTGAGGTGCTTGTAGGACTTAGAGCTAGCAGGTGAGTCACCTACTTGCTTAGCTTAAATTTGTTAGTTAAACGGAGACGAGGCTCGACGTCGAATTTGT
>JAPFFP010042727.1:0-13850 GCA_026153255.1 Solanum medicagineum
CATCATCACCAACCTCTTCAAACCTAACCCCCAATCTAGCCAATTGATGCACCTCCCTAGCCATTTCCTTATCACCATCATCCACATGGCTAGGCTACCCATAAACATCCTACTCAAGGCATCCACCACAACATTTGCCTTACCTGGATGATAATGCACACTCATATCATAATCTTTAAGAAGTTCTAACCATCTTCTTTGCCTCAAGTTGAGATCTTTTTGAGTGACGACATATTGGAGGCTCTTACGATCTGTGAACACATCAACATGCACCCCATAAAAATAGTGATGCCAAATCTTTAATGTAAACACAACAACGGTTAACTCTAGATCATGGGTAGGGTAGTTCCTTTCATATACCTTGAGTTTTCTAGAAGCATAAGCTATGACCTTTCCATTTTGCATCAACACACAACCCAAACCAACTCGGGAAGTATCACAATACACCACAAATCCCTCAAGCCTATTTGGTAGTGACAATACTGGGGCGGACACAAGCTTGTCTTTCAATGTTTAGAAGCTCCTCTCACACTCATTGGTCCATACAAGCTTAACCTTCATTCGAGTCAATTTTTGTCATAGTGGAAGAAATGGAGGAGAACCCATTCACAAACCTCAGATAGTAGCCCACTAAACCCAAGAAACTCCTAATGTCCGACAGGGTTAATGGTCTAGGCCAAGTTTTAGTCACAACGGTTTTCTTTGGATCAACCTTAATGCCATCTCCTGGTACCACATGACCCAAGAATGCCACCTCTTTGAAACAAAATTCACACTTTACATAATTGGCATACAATTTTTCCTCCCTCAATCTTTGTAGAACAACCCTCAAATGATCCACATGCTCCTCCCTACTATGTGAATAGATCAAAATATCATCAATGAAGACCAAAATAAAAGAATCAAGGCTGGGTTTTAAGACCCTATTTATAAGGTACATGAAGATGGCTAGTACATTGGTCAACCCAAAAGACATCACAACAAACTCATAGTGCCTATATCTAGTCTAGAAGGTCGTTTTGGGAATATCACCCTCCTCACCTTCAGTTGATGATAACCAAACAGAAGATCAACCTTAGAGAAATAGCTAACCCTTTTCGATTGGTTAAACTAATTATTGATTCTTGGAAGAGGATACCTATTCTTATAGTGACCCTATTGAGTTGCCGGTAGTCAATACACATCCTAAGGGACCCATCCTTCTTTTTCACAAACAACACTGGAGCACCCCCAAGGTGATTGGCTAGGTCTAATAAATCCCTTCTCCAACAAGCCCCTTAATTGTTCCTTCAACTCCGCCGGGACCATACGGTAAGGGTGGATAGAGATGGGTTGAGTATCGGGGAGGAGGTCTATGCCAAAGTCTATTTTCCTTTTGGGAGGAACATCGGGAAGGTCATTTGGGAAGACATCAAGAAACTCATTTACAACCGAGACCGACTCTATTGGAAGGACTTTAGACAACACATCCTTAACCCTCACAAGATGGTAAAGACACCCCATAGAGATCAACTTATGGGCAACAGATAAATCTACCCTTGAGCACCACATCTTGACTTTCCCACTCGAGGAAAGGTTCATTTGGAGATTTAACTTTGACCCTACGGGGTTCTACTATCAATAAAAGCATAGTAGGCATGCAACCAATCCATCCCAAAATTGACATCAAAATCAACCATGTCTAATTCAACAAGCTCATAAGGCAACAATTTAAGCAAAATGCAAATAGGACAACTTCTATAAACTTTCCTAGCAACAATAGATACACCAATAGGAATAGATATTCATATGACTCATGCAACAACTCGGGGTCAACATGGAACTTTTGGGCAACAAAGGGGGTGACAAAAGAAGGAGCAGCACCTAGATCAATCAAAGCATATACATCAAAGTCAAAGATTTTCAACATACCAATAACAATATCCGGAACCTTACCAACCCCTTGCCTCCCATGTAGAGCATAAAATCGATTGTGCCTTGGGCACCACCTTGAGGATCACCTTTATCCATTGGAACCGCATTTGCACCCCCGTCTTTGCCACAGTTTCTTAGGCAATCCACCTTTTTGTGACCAAGCTCCCAACATTCGAAGCATGCGTTAGAATCTTTCAAACATGGGCCTCTATGATTCCTTCCACATTTAGGACACACATTAAAAGGAGACACACTACCAACACCTTGAGGCCTAGGGAAGACATTGGCAAACCCGCTATTAGTAGCATGGCAAGACCCTTGACCTTGGTGAAATCTAGCACCCTTTTTTAACTTACCCTCCCCTCTTGGCCTCACGACCCCTTCTCTTCCTCAACTTTTCCCCCTCTATTTGCTTGGAATATGTCATCAATCGGGATAAGTCCATGTCACTAATTAGCATGGTGGACCAGCAATCTTCACTTACTAAGTCGGAAATCCCCATTATAAACTTATTCATCCTAGATCTAGGATCAGCCACCAAATGAGGAGCATATTTTGAAAGTTGATTGAACTTGAGGGAATATTCCCTTAGAATCATTGAACCTTGATTTAAACTCATAAACTCTACCAATTTAGCTTCCATATGATTAAGAAAATCCAATTTGAACTCCTCCCAAAGCACCACATTACCAATTCACTTCTCCCCCTTGCATTGATCACACCATATTTACGCTACCCCTTTGAGTTGGTACGCCACCAACTCCACTTTTTCATTTGGCCCAACACCCATGATGGTCATAATCTTATGGACCTCATCAATGAACTTTTGTGGATCTTTACCCACTTTTTGATCCATAGAACACCAGAGGATTCATCCTCATGAAGTCCCTTGCCTTAGCTCCCGGGATAATAGCATGAGGGCCTTGGGCCTCTTGGTTGACTTGATTGGCCAACACTTGGGCAAGCATAGTGAGAGCATCCCGGAGCTCACCATTGGTAGGTTGCTCCTTGAGAGTTCGGGCCCTTCTTCCTTGAGTGTTAGGCATGATCTAGCATGGAAAAGAACAAATGTTTGGGGAAAACATACCACAACTCTATAGCACAACTTAGAATATGAAGAAGGGAACATTTTCTAAAACGCCTCATAGCCTCCTATTCACAGTCATTCCACACTTCACAACCATAAATAGGACTCTAATCAACACGATGTGTTGGACTCTGAGGATCTAATAACCTAGTGCTCTGATACCAAGTTCATCATGACCCAAGCCTAGGGCCTAGTCATGACACATCGATTGTAGAATCCTAAGGGATCCCAAATAAGCCTCTTAGCTTATCATTACACGTCATTGGTCGCGAAAGCATATAAAAGCAACAAAGAATGAGAGTAGGGGTTAAGGGGCTAAGGGGAAAGATGGCATAACATCATAATCAAGAGATAAAGACTCAAAGCTCATATGATAGATACATAGCATGTCCAACAAACACCTCTATTACATAGATAAGAGCGGGGGCCAAGGCAAAGCAACCGAGCTCACCCTCATAGTCAAAATAGAACATAAAGAAGAGTGTCTCAATACACAATAAGAGAAACATAGATAAATGTTCCGAAATGGAGGACTCACCAACTAGCTTTAGTATCGAACTAGCCATGCGGAGGAGGAGGATGATCAACTTGGGCACAAGTTCCTACATGGTGATATCATGTAGGCAAGAGTATTTGTTAGTACGTTTGAATGTACTAAGTATAGTGGATGCAATGCAACAACAAATAGGCATTATAATCAAAGTACATAACAATGGGCAATAGACATCATATAACAATATGACATGTATGACAAATGCGCAAGTAAAACATGCTTAAGTAACTCATGCTCATATAGGATATCATATGTGTAGAAGAGACCAAGCTAGATTTCCAACGTATAAACCCCTTGGTTGGTTGATGATGATCTCAACCCATCACTCTAATGGCAAAGTACAAACCCCTTACATCATTTATGATAATCTCACCCTATCACCCTAGTGGTGAAGTACAAATACCTCACATGGTTGATGAGTACAAACCCCCATCTCGGTTATCCAGGCTCTTAGTCCCCCCGGATCGGGCATAGCCTAATGTAACACTTTATATAGAATATATCATTTACATAAGCTCTTTCATCATTATAACACCAATCATATCATATCTCATGCTTTGGACCTCTAATTGCTGAAGAAACCATAACCGGACATTTTATCAAACACTTAAAGCCTACAATGCTAGTGTAAAATGATGCAATTCAAGAGTGAAATCATCTAGAAAAATCAGTATAATGTCATAAATAGATACTTGGTAACACCCTCAAATAATAAACATCAAGAACCTTCATCAATCCTCACCATAAACCTTAGATTTATACCTCCAAACATAGTAAAACAGTCACAATATCATAGATTGTGCAGTGATTTTCATAATAGTTAAGACCCATGAATAAATAAATTTCAATCATGCAATTTTTGAGTAAAGAGAGCTTGGGTATCATGGGTGAAAGGAACCCATAAAGGTAACCCACATTCCATAACTTGGAGATGAACTTGGTGAAGATCGGAGTGGAGACTTGAAGCTTGAAGAAGAACCTTGAAGGAAATCCTTATATCCGGAAGAGGTTTTGAGACTTGAATTTAGGAATGAAAATTATAAGTTAGTGTTTGAGTGAGTATTGGAGAATGTTTAGGATGATATGAGGGTGAAATATGGCTAAGTATAGGTAAATACACATTTTGGAACACTTAGGCCCAAGACTTCTAAGTCTTGGACTGAGACCAAAAAGACAGTCATAAAAAAGAGCCAGTGCGCATCACAGAAGTGACACACTTTGCACTATGGAAATCGCATTCTTTAAATTCCATAATCACCAATCTTTAACTCTTAATTTGGGTAGGTCCTTATCCTCTTAGGTTTCACCCCATGAATAAGAATATGAAGTTAGATTTTTGAAATAACGAGCGAAATTTGAGATATTTGAAAATTACGATTTCGGGCACTTCCGAGGAACATTTTCGGGCACATTTTGTGGTCATTTCAATGTTTTATACAACTCAGTATTAAAATATAAGATGCTCAGTCAAGTGTTGCTTTGATGTTTCTCTAACCAACATAACTCCCACCACCATGAGTTTGGTGATACACAAGATGCCGATGTCGTTGTCACATCCGTCCTTGACTTACCAAGGTAAAGGATGTCAGCCTCTCTATCTCAAATCCAAAGATAATGTCCATCATTTTGGATATGAGCCGCCAAGTTAAATACATGACTATCATATGCTAGTAACGTAGTTCTGGTGTGTTATCCTCTCACTCGCTCAGTGCTCAATACTCCTTCCAAAATAAAGTACGTTCATGAACCCAAACTCAAACTTATCTCTTTGATTTATCTCAAACAACTAAACTCAATTTCACAGTAGCTCAATTTGGAATTTATCATTCATGCATATAAATCAAGGCTCTGAATCTCATCATGTAGGACTCTAACTCATGCCAGACATACTCATCACACAGACATGTAAGGTGCTCATCTCATACTGATGCAGGAACAAGAATATTTATATACATCCTCATACTCAATAATGCTCAATTTACTCAACGTAGATGATCATAGTCATAGTCTTAATCTAATTAATGCCACAAGATCAAATATAATGTTGCAATCTAGAGTTTAGATTAATGTATGCCAATTTTATATCCAATTTAATAAGGTTGGCATGTAATTCATTGATTTGTTCATAATTATGCATATAAACTCAAATAAATGAAATTAACTCAAAGATTTGAATCATGGGATCGTCACTACTCAACTCGTATGCATGAACTCCACTAAGTAAAAGAAGGGGAGCTAGAGGAACTTAGTCCTACAATTTTAGGAAGTCTTACATACTTGGATATTTGAAGAATAGTCAATCCTCTATCGATCCTCATATTTGAACTTGAAACCCTTATTTTTCTCCCTTCTTCGGTTCTCTCAAGAATTCCTAAGTGTGTATTAAGGGGTAATACACTTAGGGTTATGGCATAGGACTTAACTTAAGTCTAACACATCATGGGATTTAATAACAAGCGATAGTAATAGACCCCTCTTAAAAATTGTCGATAGCAACCACGAGACCCATTTACGGGCTGTGTTTCCACCTATAGGCTGTAGATGGCCTCGCGTAGGTGATAGTGTAAGAATTTGCTTAATAAAAATTAACATGAAGCTTATGCAACCTCTTTTACGGGCCATACTTTGGTTTATGAGCTATCTAACAACTTGTAACTCAAGATCCTTAAAAGTTGCTTTTTGAAATAACAAGCTACGAATCCTAATAGACATGTCATGAATTATTATAAGGGTCATATGTTTTCTCATGCATGGGTCTCAGATATAGAAACATTTCACCAAGTCACCAGGGTAGCTACGAGGCGCATCTACGATTCGTAGATCACTCTACTGGTCGTAGATGGCCCTCGTGGTTTTTTGTCTACTTATTTTATTCTTGATTATTTTTCTCAGTTTTCTCTGGGCATCTGCTTAGACTAGGTTGAAAGAATTAGGGGTGTTATAGTATCTCCCCTTGGGATCATTCATCCCTGAATGAAGAGAAATCTAGGAAACCTAGTTATACCCTCATTATGGACTATAACAATGTAACAACTCTCAACTCATTCATGCAATAAATCAATCAAGCAGTTAAGCAAGTAAGGCATATAAACAGTTAACAAATCAGCTCAATAATCCCTCGGACTCTAGGATACTTCAGTCAGTCAAGTTCACAGTAGGAAAAAACATAGAAATTAAGAAAGAATCATTACCATCAACTCTCTCATCACTGGAAGGTGGAAATAAATGCGCGTACCTCACCTTCATATCCTTCTTCGTTTCACGAGTAGCTTTTCTACAAACTGGTACCTCCATAACACCTTGACATATGCAATCTCTTTGGTTCTCAACTTATGAACCTGACGATCAAAGACTTGAATAAGAATCTCCTCATATCTCAATCTATACTTTACTCCATACTCTCAAGAGACACAACCAACTGTGGGTCTCCCAAAGACTTCTTAAGCATGGAAATGTGGAAGACTGGATAAATGGCTGCTAACTCTGGTGGTAGGTCTAACACATAGGAAACTTGCCCATTCTCTTTATAATAGGATAAGGGCCAATATACCTCTGAATCAGTTTCCCTTTCTTCCCAAATCATATCACACCCTTCGTAGGTGAGAACTTTAAATACACCTAATTGTCGACCTCAAACTCTAAGTCTCTCTTTCTAATATCAGTGTAGGATTTCTGTCAACTATGTGTAGTTTCCAATCTTTCTCGAATGATCTTTACCCTGTCCAGCTTGGTGAACCCAGGCTGTTCTAATTAACTCTACATCACCCACTTCGAACTAACCAATCGGCAATATGCATCTTCACTCACAAAGTGCCTCGTATGGGGCCATATAAGTACTCGAATGGTAGCTGTTACTATAGGAAAGCTCAATCAGAGGCAAGTGGTAATCCCAATTACCATTGAAATCAATGATACAGGCCCTCAACATATACTCTAAGGTTTAAATGGTGCACTCTGCTTGGCAGTCTATAGGTGGAATGCAGTGTTGAGATTCACCTTCGAGCCTAAACCTTTCTGAAAAGGTATCCAAAATTGAGTGATGAATTGGGCTCCTCTTTTGGAGATATAGATAAGGAGGCTCCATGTTGTCTAACAATCTCCTTTACATACAGTCAGGCATAATCCTCTACAGTGGTTGTCATCTTTACTACCAAGAAGTGTGTAGATTTTATCATCCGATCAACTATCACCCAAATCGAATCATTTTGACTGCGATACCTCGATAAGGTGGTGACAAAGGCCATGTTGATCATCTTCCATTTCCACTCTAGGATCTTAAAGTTTCGAGCTACTCTACATGGCTTTTGGTGCTCAAATTTAACTTATTTCCAATTTAGACATTTAGACACAAACTCTACAATATCTCTCTTCATTCTACTCCACCAGTAGACCTCCCTCAAGTAATGGTATATCTTTATTGAGTTTGGATATATCTAGCGTTATGGGCTTCTTCCATGACCCTTCTTTGGATACAATCAATATCTGGAACACATAATCTGCGTTGGTACCTCAATACTCCATCTCCCCCTTTGGCAAAAGCCATTACTTTCTGCTGATGCACATCTACGTTCAATTGCAGCTGGATAGGGTCTTGATCTTACCTCTCCTTCATATCCACTACTAGTGATGATGCAAACCCATTGTCCACAAAAACTCCACCTTCACCGATTTCATCTAGTTGAACTCCTACGTGTGCCAGTTTATGAACCGCTTTCTCTAGCTCCTTTTTCTCCTCCTCCACATAAGTAGTGCTTCCCATAGAAAACCTGCTAAAAGCATCAAGAACTATGTTAGCTTTACCTTGGGGTAAAGGATGCTCATGTCATAGTCCTTGAGCAACTTAACCATCTCCTACACTGTAAGTTAAGCTTTTTTCGGGTGAAGACATTTGTAGGCTTTTATGGTCTGTGAAGACATCGACATGTGCTCCATCTAAGTAATTGCGCCATAGCTTCAGAGCAAACACCACTTCTGCCAATTCTAAGTCATGCGTAGGATAATTCCTCTCATGCACCTTAAGTTGACTCGAAGCATAGGCAATAACTTTACCCTTTTAAATTATGACACATCCCAATCCTACTCTTGAAGCATAATAGTAGATGAAAAATCCATCCTTTCTATTACGCAAGGTCAACAGCGGGGTCATAGTCAACCTTGTCTTTAACTCTTGGAAACTCCTCTCACAATCATCAGACTATTTGAACTTGGCCTTTTCCTGAGTTAGTCTAGTCAATGGCGAAAATATGGGAGAGAATCCGTCATTAGTCTAGTAAATGGTGAAAATATGGGAGAGAATCCATCAATAAACCTATGGTAGTTGCTAGCCAAACCCAAGAAGTTTCGCATGTCGGTTAGGGAGGTTGGTCTGGGCCAATTCTTGACTTCCTCAATCTTTAGAGTATCCACTATCCCCTGGAACTTTATGGCCTAAGAATGATACAGATTGAGTTAAAATGCACACCTTAAGAACTTGGCGTATAACTCATTATCCTTGAGTGTCTACAAGGTGATTCTATGGTGAGTCGTGTGCTCTTCCTCATCTCTGAAATATACCAAGATATCATTGATAAACACGATCACAAACATGTCAAGGTACTATTAGAATACTCTGTTCATTAGGTCCATAAAGGTTGCAGGTGCATTTGTTAACCCGAAGGACATTAACAAGAACTCGATATCGAGTTTGAAAAGCATCTTCAGGCTATCACATTCTCTCATTTTGAACTGGTGATAGCCTGAGCTCAAGTCTATCTTAAAGAAAATAGTGGCACCATGAAGTTGGTCAAACAGGTCATCGATCCTCAAAATAAGATATTTATTCTTGATTGTCACCTTATTCAATTGGCGGTAGTCAATACACATTCTGAGTGACCCATCCTACTTTTTCACAAATAGAACTGGAGCATCCCAGGGAGAGACATCGACCTTATGAAGCCCTTCTCTAGCAAATGTCTCAATTACTCTTTCTACTTATTTAACTCAGCAGGGGCCATTCTATATTGTAGAAGAGAGATAGGTTAGGTGTCAGGGAGAACATCTATCTCGAACTTGATCTCCCTATAAGGAGGGACTCCTGAAATACTTTCGAAAGCTCATTCAAAATCGGGACGGACTCAAGGGTAACGGACTCAACATCATCAGATTTAACTCACATAGGATGATGGATTCACCCCTTTGAGATTAGCTTCCTTTCCTAAAGGTAAAAAGTAAATTTTCCTTAAGTGTAACAGAATCTCTTTCAACTCTATGATAGGCTCATTCAGAAATTGGAATTTGACAGTCTGAGTTTTACAATCGACAAAGGCATAACAGGTGTGGTGTTACTCCAAGCTATGAATTACATCAAAGTCAACTATTTCCAACTCTATCAAAACTAAAAGAGTATCCCTGTGATGCATGGACACTATGCAATCCCTATGGATCCTCTCAACCAGGATAGACTCACCAACAGGTGGAGAAATAGATAGAAAATGGCTTAAACAAGCACGTAAAAAGAATCTCAAATTTATTAGCCACATATAGCATCACGAATGACAGAGTTGCACTTGGATCAGGTAATGCATAACAATCAAGAGTAAATACTCAGAGCATGCTTGTTACAACATCTGGTGCACTCTCTTGGTCCTAGCAGTTCTTTACCGCATAAAGATGGTTTGTCCTATCGCCTGCCTCTGCTGCAACACCTCTCTGATTACCTTTGGCTAGTGGTGTTATAGATTAATACTAGGCTTTATTGCCCCATAATGGACATTCTCTCTAAAAATTACCCGTACGGACACACTTATAGCAATCTTTCCCTCCCTCTTTGTATACTCCCAAATGCATCCTACCATATTTTGCACACGGTGACTTCCTTTCGAAAGACAGGTCACATATGTTTACGGAAACTGTGCTCTGAAGTTCTACTGACCTTGGGACTTTTGATTATACTTGTGTCTCGGAGCTGCTGTACTCATTTAGGATGGTGCATAACCTGAAGGTTTCTTTTGGAAGTGGGACTTGTCTCCCTTGCTATGCTTAGGCTGAGTAGATTTAGGCCCTGCTGACTTGGTCTTCTTACTCAGATGCTCCTCTCTATTTTTCTTGTTATGCTTCTCAAGTTGTTGTGCATAAACCATGACCCTAGAAATATCCATACCTAGAATCAGCAAGGTTGCCTTGCCCTCCTTCTTCACATGTTTACTTAGGCTAGATATGAACTTACTCATTCTCACCCTTATGTCCTGAACCATCTTTGGAGTATACCTCGATAGTTGGATATACTTCAGGTTGTATTCTTTGACGGTCAACCCTTCCGGCTCCAAGTTCATGAACTCCTTAATCTTTTACTCCCTCAGCTCTTGGGGAAAGAAGTGATCAAGGAAGACACTCTCACCTCGACCCTCTTCCCATTGATTATACCAGATATTCATCACATCCTTCAATTGATAAGAAGCAAGCTCAACTCCCTAAGTTTCAGTTGAATGCATGGCTTTGAGGACTTTCCATATCTCATCAATGAAACTCTGAGGGTCCTCCTCAACCTTTGACCCTGTGAAGACAAGTGGGTTCATCCTTAGAAGGTCCATAAGCCTGATAGTAGCAGTTAGATTGTTAGGAGCTAGAACTAGGATCCTATGAACTATAGTTCCCACTCTGAGGCACTACCTGGTAGGTGAGCATAGTGATAGCTCCTCTAAAGTCGACCTCTATGGTAAGAGCAGGTGAAGCAATGGGTGCCCGTGGAACACCAATGGCTCTGGTTGGTCAACCTCGACCTCTTGTTTCCATCTAAGTAGGGTCACTGGGGTTGCGTTCTCAGTATTGTTAACTAAGGTAGTTCTTTGAGTGACGATACTTTTAGGAGGCATGATCTGCAAATGCATAACACATGAGTTTGAAACGAGCTTTACAGAGTTTCAACTCTATCTTACGAACTAAGAATACATGAATGTGTAATAATTCCTAATGTCCTATAGACTCCTGCTTAAAAACTGTGGTCCAAAACACACCCATAAACAAGACTCTACTAGACACGACTTCATAGACTCCCTAGGACACTTGAATTCAGTGCTCTGATACCAAGTTTGTCATACACTGGGAGGGCACCCTCCGTGTGGCCGACACTTGAAAAATAATTTTTGATTCCTCATGAGAACTACCAGGCTCATCATCACATCTTACTTGATAGCGAAAGAAGTACACAAAGAAAACATTAAATACATAATTAAATGAAACTCTGATAAAATAATGTACAGTGATCAAGTTTGGAAAAGTAAAAGAAATCATCAACCTCTACTCAACGTCTATGAAGCCTCTACTTCTAACATCTAGATGGTAGCATCACAGGTCATTGCTACGTTACTTCAAGAAAATAGTAATAACAAATAAAAGATGAACAGTAAGACTCCTCTGGATAGTAAGGAGGGCTCACCAACTCTAGATGCAAGGGACTGAACCTCAATGGTGCACCTACTGGAGTCCTCTACCACTTGTATCTGCATCATTAATGCAAGCCCAAATAGACATAAGTACATGTAATATACTGGTTTGTAAAATAGCTCAGGAAATAGATAAGGCTCATACTCAAATCAATCGACTCGGCTCAAGACTCAACTCATCAACTCATGATTTGACTCAGTGATTATGCAAGTTTAAGGTTTTGAATCATGGTTTAAGCTAGAGTTAATGTTTTATACAACTTAGTACTAATATATAGTATGCCCTGTCAAGTGTTGCTTGGAAGTTTCTTTAACCAACAAAACTTCCACCACCATGAGTTTGGTGATGCAACGATGCCAACGTCGTTACCACGCCTGTCCTAAACCATCCAAGGTAAAGAATGTCAACTTCTCTCTCTCTAGATCCAAATAGAATGTCGATCATTTGTGACATAAACCGCTAGAGTTAACTGCATGACTATCCTACATTGGTAATGTAGTTCTGGGTGTTATCCTCTCACCTGTTCGATACTCAATATTTCTTCATGACTAAATTGTGCTCATGAAACAAACTCAAAATCATCTTTTTGATTAATCTCAAACAACTCAACTCAATTTCTCAACAACTATATAATTTGGAATTTATCATTCATGCATACAAATCAAGACTTTGACTGACATCATATAGGGCTCCAACTTATACGATTATCCATTCCCATGCCATACATCCTCATCACACAGACATGTAAGGTGCTCATCTCATTTACATGAAGAACAAGAATATATATATACATCCTCATATTCAATCATGCTCAATTTAATCAATTCAGACAATCAAGTCATAGTCTTAATCTCATCAATGCGACAAGGCCAAATGGAATGATGCTATTTAGAGTTCATAGTAATGTATGCCAATTTTATATCTAACTTCACAGGAGGAGCATGTAATTCATCGATTGTTTGAATTACGCATATAAACTCAAATAAATGCAATTAACTCAAAGATTTGAATCATCAGACCTTCACTACTCAACTCGTATCCATTAACTCAACCAAGTAATGAAGGGGTGCATGAATGAACTCAGTTCTACACATTAGGAAGTCTTAAAGACCATTAAATTTGAAGAATAGTCAATCCTCTATTGATCCTCATGTTTGAACTTGAAATATTGCTTTTTTCCTTTCTCCGGTGCTCTCAAGAATTCCTAAGTACATATTAAGGGGTAATACACTTAGCGTTATGTATTGGACTTAATCTAAGTCCAAAATGTTATGTGATTTAATTTTAAGGGATAGGCATAATCAAAAATACCCCAACTAAAAACTGTCGACAGGAACTATGAGACCCCATTTATGGGTTGTGGTTCCACCAACGGGACATATATAGCCTCTAGTAGGTGAGGGTGTCAAAGAATTTGGTTACTAGAAATTTACATGGAACACATGAAACATCTTTTACGGGCCATGACGACTCATAACTCAGGATCTTAAAAAGTTGATTTTCGAACCAACAAGCTATGAAACATAATCTATGGTCCATGGGTTAGTACACGGGCTGTATGGTGTCTCGTGCATGGGCCTTAAACTTAAAAAAAAATTCACCACATTACCTAGATATCTATGAGACCTCATCTACGGACCATAGATGACCCTCATGGTTTTTCTTCTAGTGATCCTTTTCTTGGTTGCTTTTCATAGTTTTTTGTGTGCATCTACTTAGACTAGGTGGAAAGAATTAGGGGTGTTATAGCTCTTATAGCTTAATTTCTGAATTTGATACATGTCAATTTCTAGCTTTTTTCTAGCCCCGAATTATGGTCTACTTTGGGACACAAGTTTGAGAAGCTGATTAGGACCATTTTATGGAGTCAATTCC
>JAPFFP010042728.1:0-13850 GCA_026153255.1 Solanum medicagineum
GCTAAACTCTCTCTACTGTGTGTTGAGAGATATGGCATTAGGTCAATATATACAGGAGCTTGGGGCTCTATACAAGGAAGCTGAATATTACAGAATATCATCGTATCCCTATGATTCTTAAATCCCTATAATTAAAGAATCCCTATAATTAAGGATTCTAACAGATCCCTATAATTAAGGGATCCTTATAATTAAGGATTCTAACAATATCAAAGGGTCAAATATGCAATGTTGATTTGATTCAACACTGTAAATTTTTTTTGTTTTATTATATTTGAATTTTGAATTATTTTTACGGCATCCATCATTAGTGTCAATATTAATTTGAATTATTTCCAATAATTTGTGATATGTAAATTTAGTAATAAATAATAACTAAATTACGTACAAGTTATATAATATTTTTCTATAAATTGTACGATGTTAAATCAAATCAGTACTATGGAAGGAGAAATATAATTTTAAACGGAAGGCATGCATGTCATCCACTCTTTTCTTATCTTTTTGCATGGGTTTAAAAAAAATTATTCTATTTGGGCTTTAAATTATTTTTACAATACCCGATAATTAGTGTTGATGTTAATTAAAATTAATTATTTCAAATAATTTGTAACAGGTAATTTAGCAATAGTTGATTCAAAATGCAAATTTGTTTGTTTTTTTCATTTGGTAAGAAACAATTACTAATTACGTACAAAATATTTAATATTTTTTAATACTATTTACAGTGTTAAATCAAATTACACAAAATTCTAAAGTAAGACATGGGGTCGTGCGCTGTGCGAATTTAGCTCTATAAAATTTGTAAAAAATGCTATGAATTTAGTATGTGATTTAGTGATTATTGATTAGTAAATTACATACTACAAATTATTTGAAATAATTAATTTTAGTTAATATTGACACTAATTAAAAAATTTATTTGTAAAAGATGTGATATTTATTTTAATTTTTTAGGCAGTGATATTTTTTTTAATTTTTTAGGCAATGATATTAGTTTATGTTATTTAATTTTTTATACATAATTTTTTATGTTAATGATAGATTGGAGGTTTGGAGGGATACTTTAAAATCCAAAGGATTCAAATTGAGCAGAACCAAAATAGAATACTTGGAGGGTAAATTCAGTGTTGCTACAGATGTAGCAGACATTGAAATGAAGCTTGCCACTCAACTGATTCCTAAGAGAGTAAGCTTTAAGTGTCTTGGATCCATCATCCAGACTAGTGGCAATATTGACGATGATGTTACACATCGTATTGGGGCAGCATGGACAAAATGGAAGCTTGCCTCAGGAGTCACCTAAGCTTAAAGGCAAGTTTTACAGAACGGTGGTTAGACCATCTTTGTTATATGGGTGGAGTGTTGGCCAAATAAAAACTCATGTGTTCAGAAGATGCAGGTTGCGGAGATGAGAATGTTGAGATGGATGCATGGACATACCAAGAGTGATAGGATTAGAAATGAGATCATCCGAGAGAAGCTAAAGGTGGCCCCTGTGGCTGACAAGATGAGAGAAGCGAGACTGCTTTGGTTTGGACATGTGCAAAGGAGTATCGAGGCTCCTGTTAGGAGGTGCGAGAGGTTGGATTTAGGGATACGCAGAGAGGTAGAGGTAGACTGAAGAAATATTTGGGGGAGGTGATCAGAAAAGATATGGCGAAACTTCATCTCACCGAGGACATGACCTTAGATAGAAAAGAGTGGAGGTTGCATATTAGAGTAAATGGCTAATAGGTTAGTAGCGGTAGGTCGTTTAATGACTTTGTGATATAGTAGGTTAGTAGGAGTAGTGATGTCTTCAAATCGCATGTTGTCATTATTAGTTCTATATTTGTTTATTTTTAGCGTATTTACATCGCCTGTATATCTTGTGTTGTCATTTTCCATCTCGATATGTTAATTTTATCGTTTTTACATAATATCATGTGCTTTTCCTTATTAGTCGCTCTTTCTGTTCCCTTTCTTTTCCTTTTCTTTTCCCATATCTAGTTTATTCTGCTTATGGGTTTTTGAGACGAAGGTTCCCAAGAAACAGCCTCTCTACCTCTATGAGATAGTGATAAGGTTTGCGTACATTCCACTGGGTATGTTGTTGTTATTGTTGTTGTTCTCCTTTTATAGTTTTTTATAATTCTTTATGGGTGAAAGCATGCATAATTAATAATTGTTTAACTCTAGAACTTTTTTAAAAAAAAAAAAAGGAAATAGACGCGTGGAGAAGTAGGGTGAAAGAAGCATAACACGTGTAATACATGTCAATCTCTCCATGTATGACAAAAAATTCCTGTTTTTAGTATTATTTTTTCTCAAGACTTCCCAAAATTTTTTAAAAAAAAATTGCAATAAACAATGCTGCCACTGCAGCGATACGTAATCAAAATAAATTCTGACAGATGCATTTTTTTGCACAGATCTTTTTTAAAAAAACATGGGTAAACGCAGCTGGCAGTGCACCTTACATTTTGACTGACTGTCTCTCCATCGTTAGACGGCCGTTAACTTTAAAAGGCCCTTTACCATTTTGTTATTAAAAAAAAATTAATTGCCTTTTTGGAATTTTCCTAATAATTTGTTGCCCTTTTGGCTCTGGACTCATTTTTAGAGCCCAATGCCCTCCTAATCCATTTTTCACCTTGATCACTTCCCTCCATAAGACTTATTCCTCCATGTTAAACTTCCACAACAACTTCAGGAGAAGACTATTCTTCTCCTTGTTCCCTTGCCAGATAAAACTTCTCCTTAAACCACCTATTCTCTTCTGTACTGTAACAGGCATGGGAAAAGAAGACATCACATATGAAGGATGTGCATCAGGAACAATATTGCCAAGCACTATCCTGCCTCCTAAAGAGACAATTGACTTGTATGCGTTGCTATTTTTTCACATTTTTGCAGCTTCTCATTACATTTCTCCATAAATTTGCTCTTTGCTCCTAGTGGCATACCCAGGACACTTGGTAGGGTACTTCAGAAAACCCAAGTGGTGTTGTCATATATGCATATAAGACACTTCATTTACTAGAAGAGAGCTCTTACATGGAGACCAGATGCAGCTTTAAAATTGAGAAAACAAGACCTTAAATGCCTAAGGTGTTCCACTTTAGCATCACAGAAAACTAGAGGATCATCTATGTATAACAGATAACTTATTTTCAGCCATTCCCTCCTCCTCTTTGAAACCACCAAACCTAACCACCAACTCTTCTGTCTAGCTTTCCTTTCCATTAAGGCCTTCCTTTGTTATAATTTATATAAAAAAAAAGTGAGAGAGATAAAGAACCTCCTTGCCTCATCCTCCTGTGTGAAAGAAAAACTCCTTCAGATGACCGATGGATCAAGATGCAGAATCTTACTGAGCTAATACAGAACTTCATCTAGTTTCTAACCCATTTCTCTCCAAAATGCACCTTTCAGAATGCTGCTAAGGAAATTCCAATAGACAAGGTCTATCAAGCTTGTGTAAAATCCCTGTTGTTCCCTTTAACCATGAGGCCACACATTCATTTGCAATCAAAAAGACACTAATTATCTGCCTCCTCTAACGAATTCCATTTTATGCCTATCCACCAGCTTGTGAATCATTGTTCTGAGTTTCTCTGCTAGCACTTTGGGGATTATCCTATAGACCTATACACACTACCTATCAAACCTCTGATTGGTCTGAAGTCCGTCAGCTCCTTTGCCCCATTCTTTATTGGAAAAAGAATACAGTATATTGCATTTGAAACTATATGCAAAATATTCCCTCAAATGAAATTTCTCTCAACCTTCATAACATCTTCCATAACTTGGGTTTAATCTTTGTAGTTTGTTACAGGTTAGTTCTTCGCTTCTTTCCAAACCAATAATCTACTCTGCCTTTTCTTGTTTAGGCTAGGGTCTAAGTTTCATATGCTTGGATATGTGTATAACTCCTATCCTTTCTTGCTTCCTTGTTCTAATACTTGATTGTTGTTCTTCAATTCTTGTTCTTGTGTTCTTGAACTGAATATACTCAATTTGGAGGTTTCAAGACTAGATCTTGTGTTTCTGCATCATTGATGACTAGACTAACCCAACAAAGATGGAGCTAAGAAAATTTCCTCGAAAGATTTGATGTTATGAACATCTCCGTCATAAGACTCTTACAAAAGACAATGCAGAAACAAATGACTGAGTTTCATTGTTCTTCCTATAATAACATTTTTTCAACCACAGCAAGTAGTCATACTAAGCCTCTCATGTAGTTCGGACCAACCAAGCTATGTTGCTCAGACTAACAACAAATGTTGCCATGCCTGGATCCGACATGCATCCGTTTGTATTTTTTAAAGAGTCTAAGCAACAACGGACCAAGTACAAGCATAATTTTCAGAAGACGCCACTCATTTAACAAGGACCGAGTAAATACATTAATTTAAATGGAACCATGTATTTGACAAATAGAAGGTGTTGGATAGAAGCTTCTTGCAGGCTGAGGACAAACTGGGTATCAGATAAAAGTTTACTAGCTGTTAGAATAGGAATAGCTAAATACAATCCTCATTAGAATAGAAATAGGAATAACAATAGTATATAGAATCCTACTTGGGAAAGGATTATATTATAGTATTGTAGTTCGAAAAAGAGTCTAATATAATGTCTATAAATGGGGTCTCAATGTAATAATGTAGACAACAATTCAACAATATTCTTCTCCAATATTTCTCACATGGTATCAGAGCTTCTACGATCCAGGTAGAAAATCAAAGAGCTTCCGCTGTCGGCGGGCGGCTATGACCAACATATGCTGCCCATCTGGCCAATGGTTATGTTAACAAAAGTAGGGTCAATGATATATGTATGATTCTCATATTCAAGTGAAGAAAACTTAGTCAAATTAGGTCATTTTGCGTCAATTTTCGGTGACTTTCTAGGGTTGTTTTGTGTCAACCCCACATCTGTCGTGTTTGTGTAGCACCGTGCCATCATTCCAGTGACTACTTTTTTTTATATCTAATTTGTGTAGCACCGTGCCATCCTTTTGGTGACTACTTTTTCATATTTATCATGTGTAGCATCATGCCATCTTTCCAATGACTACTTTCTCATATTCAATTTGTGTAGCACAGTGCATCTTTCTGGACTACTTCTCATATTTAATATGTGTAGTACCGTGAATTTTTCGAACTACTTTTTCATATCTGAGTTGCATAGCACCGTGTTTTTTTTTGGTGACTCAAATTTGATTTGCATAGTTCCATTCGTCTTTTCGGTGACCCATCAAATCTAGTTTGCGTAGGGTCGTGCCATCATTCTGACCCTATCCATACAATTTTTTTTTGCAGTAGGGTCATGCCGTCAATAGGATGCTTCCTATATAATTTCTATTTTCCAGTAGGGTCTTGCCATCATTCCGACCCTGCCCAAATAATTCTCTTTCTCAGTAGGGTCGTGTCATCATTCCGACCCTACCCATATAATTTTATTTCTCAATTTGTGATCACTTCCGGCCATCAAATCTAATAATTTGGTGCATAAGCAGGTTTCAAGCAGTTTTAAAGTGACTTTCCAGAGTAATTTCGAGATGATCCATATTGTCATTCTCCATTGACCTTTTAATCAGTTGAACATTAAGAATGCTTTTCTCCATGATGATCTCAAGCAAGAAATCTATATAGAGCATCCACCTGATTTTGTTGCTCAGGGGGAGTCTGGTAATCTTGTATGTCGATTGTGTAAATCACTCTATGGTCTAAAACAATCTTCTTAAGCTCGGTTTGGGAAGTTTAACAATGCAATCCCAGAATTTCATGAGAAGACTAAGACAGTGAGGTTGACTGAATTTCATGAGAAGGCTAAGACATTGAGGTTGACTGTTAATTTTGTGAAGCCGGAAGATTAACTTGTTGATATCCCAACACGCCCGTCATCAATAGTATTAATTACATTTGGAACAAGCTAGGTATATATGACGTGTATGCACTAGCTTGAGGGGAAGTGTTAGAATAGGAATAGGTAAATACAATCCTAATTAGAATAGGAGTAGGAATAACAATAGTATATAGAATCCTACTTCGGAAAGGATTGTATTATAGTATCCTAGTTGGAAGAGTAATATAGCGTCTATAAATAGGGTCTCAATGTAATAATGTAGACAACAATTCAACAATATTCTTCTCCAATATTTCTAACACTAGTGAAGGTTTGGGGGTCCAAGTTTACCAGGCTGCCTGCATTAGAGTACTTCTATTTTTTGGCCTATTGTTCTGTTGTTTATGCTGCAGTTGTGGAAGTGTATGGTCACTCTCAGATGCAACACCAACAAAACTGTAGCATGTGGAAACGTCAAGCCCAAGAATGACTCTTTACTCTTTCTATTTCACTCATGTGTGAAGAACTAATTTATTACCTGCACTAGGTTACACTCGGTCCTCTTAGGAGAGCTTGCATCACCCCTTTCTCCAGCAGAGAAAATGTTGATGGCTCGTCTTGCATAGTCTGGCACATTTGCGTCACATTTAAAGTCCCAGTTGAGGATCTGAAGCATCAAACGCAATGCTGCTGTGCAAACTTTAACTTCAGGAATGGCAGAATCAGATTCAGCTATTTTATTGGAGACACTGACAGCAGCATCTTGTGCCCAACAGTAAAACAACTGCGCATGGTAAATAGACAAGATAAACAAGGAACAAAGAACCCCTATGAACCATTTTAAACTAGTGAAAAATGACTAAACTGCAAACTGAACTGAGAGGGCAGATGTAAGCTGTACCCAAGTCGGAAAAACAAACATCAGTGCAGATGGCCAACTGACTAACCTTTAGATATTCCAACTCAAAAGAAACTTGGCATTGTTCATGAAACTCCCTAGGGAGAGCCATAGCAGTTGAAGTAGATGGTGAAAATTCAGATACCTGAAAGAGATGCAGAACAACAACAGAGAATTTACCCACATAAAAGATAATAAATGTAAAATAGTAGTAACATCATTTTTTGAAAGTTATAAGATATTGCATGTGTGATGTACCAAAGATTCCAGAAAGTTCAATCCAACGAACTGCACATCAAGACCATGGCCACCAACTATTGCCTGTCTCACCTGGTAGTAAAATAAGAATAAGGATCCCATGCATCGAAAAATAATTTAGCACATTCAATTTAATAAAATTTTGTTACTCATTCAACGGTATCATCAAAAGGCACAGCTATGACTAGTAGTCTTGAGTAGGCGTTTGGAAAGATTTGGTTGAAATTTGAAAAATAGTATTTGAAGTTAAGTTGAAAAGGGATATTTGGAGAGTGCAAAATTAATGGGGAGCAGGTGCCATACTATACTCTTCATGGTATAAGGCTATAGGCCTCATTCTGGGATATATTTCTTAATGTAGTGGAAAATTATGATGTTGACATGACGGACAAATTTAGGGAAAGCTTCCGTCTTTGATGGTTTACATTGTTTTTCATCAAAACAGAAGCACATGGGTTACCATTACCAAAACAGCTCTATCCATCCTCCTGCTCGAGGCTTCCATAACTATTTTCTTTTTTGATAACGGTAACCTTGTATTCACTCACAAGACTCATTAGGGAAGACTTATGAAGTGGAATTTGCAATCACCTGGGGCATCATGGAAACCAAATAACCCAAAAAAATTCGTTACAGTTATCCTATGAAGTCCACTAGACTTTCTACCTCCCCCACCATGTCCTGTTTACACCAAAAAATACAGCAAACTCAAGCTCTTCATTTTGATCTTCTGAATGCTGCTAGCTTGCCCATCATGAGATCTTTCATTCCTTTCCTTCCAAAGCGTCCACCAGATGCAAGCTGGAATACATTTCCACCATTCCTCTTTCAATTTTCTGCCTCTGCCCATTCCTTTCCATTGTTTCAGCATGTCCAAAGAGGTTCTGGGAATTAGCCAGCTAACTCCAAGTATACATGAGAACATGTCCCACAGATTTACAGCTGTTTCGCAATATAGAAATAAGTGGTTGTGGACCTCTGCCTCTTTTCACACATATAACACCTTGAGCAAATCTGTATACCTCTTCTCTGTCACAGCTCATGGGTTAAACATGCTTTTCTGATCACCAGACATGTGAAACATGACACCCTATGAGGGGTATTGAACTTCAAGATTAGCTTCCATGGCTACTACATTCACATAGTCTGGTTAGAGTTCATATTCCAGTAACATGATTTCATAGTGAAGCTCCCTTTGTTGTGTAACTTCCATATTGGACTATCAGGTCTCTCTGAAACACCTGGGAATAAGTTCAAGACCTGCAACAATCCTGCTACTCGTCTTATCTCCCAGTCATTCAGAGCCCTTCTGAAAATCAGGCCCCACTCCTGAGGGCTCCATACCTGTGCCACTGTGACCAACTGTTGTAGACTAGCAATAAATAAGTCAGGGAATAAGGTTTTCAGGTTCCTATCCCCTATCCATTCTTCATTCCAGAAACTAGCTTTTACACCATCACAATTGTGGATGATATATTGGAGGAGAAAGGAAGCCATAGTCTTCTAATAGTTTTCCATACAGAACACCCAAAAACACCAGTTACTTCTCCTCAGTGATCCAGTTACCTTAGAGACCATATTTTAGAGAGATGAATCTTCTCCATAATGCCGTGTCTTCATTACAGAACCTCCATGACCACTTCTTTAGTAAACTGACATTCTGTACACTCAGCCTTTTGACTCCCATACCCCCTTGATGTTTGCTTAAAGTCACATCATCCCATTCAACTAGATTATACCCAATCTTCTCTTTGTTCCCTTGCCATAGGAAGACTCTCCTTAACTTGTTGATTTTCTTCTCTATGCTTCCTGGAATTAGGAATAAACTCATCATGTAAGTTGGGAGGGCATCCATTATTGATTTTATTAGAGTTAATCTGCCCCTCCCCCCTCCCGCCGGGATATAGGTATTGCCTCTACCATCTTGTCAACTTTCTCTCACTTTTTTCCAGCACTTCATTGAATACTTCCAACTCTTTATTTTTTCCACCGATAGGCATCCCAAGATATTTAGTTGGTAGAGAGGCCATGTGGAAACCTAGGCTCTTAGCAAGTAGCTGCATATTGGTAACCTGGTTAACTGAATATAGACAGCTCTTAGGCCAATTAACATGAAGTCCTGAGATGCCCTCAAAAATGGTTAGGATGGCCCCCAAGTGCCAGATCTGAGTTACTTCGGCACCACAGAATACCAATGAATCATCTGCATATAACAGATGTGAGATTTCCATAGTATTTCCCCTATTAACACTTGCAGAAAAGCCCTTTATCCACCTATCTTTACTTGTTTTCCTGATCATAGAGTTAAGGCCTTCCATTGCTAAGATAAACAGAAAAGGTGATCTTGAGTCACCTTGCTTTAGACCTCTTTGTGATTGAAAGAAACCTTTTGGACTACCATTGATGATAAGAGAATTTCACAGTAGATATACATTGCTTGATCCAGTTGATCCATTTGTTCCCAAAGCCCTTATCACTCAAAAATTTTAAGAGGAATGATCAATTAACATGATCTTAAGCCTTCTCAATGTCAAGTTTGCATAGAATTCCAGGTAGGTTCTGCTTCACCCTACAGTCCACAAGTTCATTGGCCAATAATGATGCATCCATTATCCGTCTATCTTTCAAGAATGCCATTTGGTGTTCATCTACTACTCTCCCATGACAGTCTTCAGTCTTTCTGTAAGGAGTTTGGCTATGATTTTGTATGCTCCACCAATCAAACTTATTGGTCTGAAATCCTTCAGTTCTTCTGCTCCATATTTCTTGGGATTAGTACTATAAAGGTGACATTAAAGGATTTCTCAAACAATTCATTCTGATGGAAATTTTGTATAGTTTGCATCAAATCTTCCTTCAACATTGCCCAACAAACCTTGAAGAGACTCATAGTATAGCCATCAGGCCCAGGGGCCTTATCATCATCACATTGTTTGATAATATTTAGCACTTCATCTTCAGCAAACGACCTTTGCAGCCACTCTTGCTCCTCCTGAGAGATTCTTGGACACTTAACATACTCAAAAGAGGGCCTCCGCATTTCAGATTCAGTATAGAGTTTCTTGTAAAACTCAATCATATTAACCTTGATAGCATCTGGCTGCTTGACCTCATCCCCATTGATTATCAATCTGTCAATGTTTTTGTATGTCTTGTGGGCTGTCGTCGTTCTTTGGGAAAACCTAGTATTGTTATCTCCCTGTTTCAGCCAGAGAATTCTAACTTTTGCCTTCACCTTGATTCCTCATTTTTCGCCAACTCCACCAGCACTGTTGCGCACACCAGAAGATGAGAGTTCTAGTATTTTGTGCTGAATAAATTTCAGCTAATTCCTTCAGAAGACTATTTTTCCGGTTACATAGCTCCATATACAGATTTGCTCCATACTTCGAGTTTTTGCTTCAACATCCTCGGCTTCACACTGAGTTTGTAATCTGGGCAACCCATCACTTCAAATTCATTCCACCGGCTATAAGCAAGCCCCACAAAGCCGTCAATTTTGAGCCACCAGTTCTCAAACTTGAAATATGACTTTCTCTAATCCCAGTCTCCACATTGCTTATCCCTGTCCAAACTCTGCAATCCCACATGATTAGGATTCCACCCTTGCTCCCATCTGCTTCTATATATCCACATCTCATCCATCTGGTGGACCACAGCTGTTTGACAATGTTTTCCACCCCCGTTGACCTTTGTTTCTTGAAAACAATAGATATCTTCCTTCCATTTTAGCAATGCACTCTTAACAATATTCCTGGTGGACATATTGTTAAGGCCCCTTACATTCCATGAGGGAGTAACTTTATCTTCACATAAAAAGTCAGTCAAAAACTCTCCCCCTTGTTCTGGACCCCTATACTTCCTGATTTAAACTAGATTGCAGATTTCTTAGTTCATTCTTCCCAATCCCCCAAGAATGTCTAGGTGTGGTATTTGTGCCTTCTATTGTCTTGTTCTCCAAGGCTGCCTTTCTTTCATCCAAACTCATCAAGAGGGCAAGAGTCCCTTCCCTGAAACCTTCAAAAGCAACTCCATATGTGGTGCTTAATTCCAGAATGTGAAAATTGACCCAATTAAAAGCCTCGATCTCCTCTCCATTAGAGTTTCAAGAATATTTGAAGCTACCGATTTGACATCATGAATTTGTTCGATTTGCATGTTACGTTCGTCGCAATTGATGTCTGACTCCATCAAACAGTTTCCTTTCTCCTGCAGTTGCACACTCTTGTTTTCGTCACTCATATTCTGTGTAGCTATTTCTTGATGTGTGTCAGATTTTTCCCCAGTGTCTTCTTTGAAGGGGATCCTTTCTCTATGGAAATTACTCCTTGTTGGAGCTTCGATGAAGACTCCCAGAGGCTAAGAGCTTCTAACAACAGAGTTGCCAACATTTTAATCCCACTCGAAACCTCATTAAAAGGCATGTGCCCGACATTTGCCAGTTTTTTATTTTTTCCTGATTTGTTTGGGCTTATTTCGCTGCTTTTACCCAAAGTTGCGTTTGGGCTTTGGTTGCGAATAAAGCCCAATTTTGTGTTACAAGTCCCAAAATCTTCCCCACGTCTCTGCAGTTGTACGTGGCTGGATAGCTTTTCCTGCTGCACCTCTACTCAAAGCAGAGCCCCCTACAGAAACCTTTGGTCTATCGACAGGTGACCACTGGGTAAAGACCTCCTGACCACAATTTTGAATTTCATCTGCTCTGATGACCACCCTCGCCAGAACTTCTGTCCACAACTGCATCGTGCAAAGAAGAGAGCCATCATCTATTGTTACTTTCTTTGGCACTTCAGATCCGTTTCCTTTGATTTTGATTCTCGCCCATTTGAGATGGTTCCACAGTTGTGTCTCCTCTTTTGTGTCTATCCACCCACCACAGAAAGAAGTGGAGGTCGTGTATTAGAGTAGAGGACTAATAGGCTTGTACGGGTAGGTCAATATATGACGTTGCGATATAGTAGGTTAGTAGGAGTGGTGATGTATTTACATCGTATGTTGTCATTATTAGTAATTATATTTGTTTCCTTTTAGTGTATTTACATTGTTTTTATATCTTGTGTTGTCATTATCCGTCTTTATATGTTAATTTTATCGCATTTGCATAATATCATGTGCTTTCTTTATCAGTCGCTCTTTCTGTTCTCTTCCCTTCCCTTTCCTTTTTTTTCCATATCTAGTTTATTCTGCTTATGGATTTTTGTGACGAGAGTTCCCAAGGAACAGTCTCTCTACCTCAATGTGGTAATTTAAGGTATGCATACATTCTACTCTCCCTACACCCCACTTGTGGAATTCCAGTGGTATGTTGTAGTAGTTGTTGTTTGAAAGGATGTTCCCAAAAGTGTAACGGCAAACCCACCACCCTAATCCAAATTTCGTTGGGTATATCTCCCCTCGCCAACGTACACACGGTTGGGCTCCACCATTGCATTTTCACCGAGAAGTTTCTCCATACCCAGTCTCCTTTAACGACTTGTTCCGATGTTACCTTGGATGTGAATTCAAAAAGAAAAAGACCTCCCCCATTTCATAAATGTACAGACCATGGACTTTTTGCCATAAGCCACTAGCCCATTTTCTCACCTCTAACAAGGTTGATGCCTCCCCTTTACTACTTATAAATTCAGCCACCAAACTTCTCTTTAGTGCCTCGCTTTGCATGTTGCATCCCCATTAATGCAGATTTTGTGCCCCATCTTTGTTATCTCCTCTGTTGGTATGTCCTCCTTCCCTTTACTAGCCGATTTATTACTCTTTAGCATATCCATATAAGGAAGATTACTGCCGACCAATCTATGAATCTCTACATTCCCCACATGCTTATAACTATTGACGAATCTTCCAATCTTCTCAGTAATCACTGTCTATCCTGAGTTAGAGGTTAGTTTAGGGACTATGATGACAGTCCTCCTTCTACCTCTAACGTTTATCAAACTAAAGAACCTTTCGTACTTATTGAAGTTCCTAGAAAAGTAAATCTCTGCAAAAGCGTCTTTTTTCTTCCACCTTCTGACTATGTTCCCCTTTGTCTTGTAAGCTTCTCGCAGAATTGCACATACCCATTCCATGGCCTTGATGGTGAAGGATGTTCTCGTAATGGAGTTTCTGCTCCTCTTTGTCTAGTCGTACCATTCCCCTACTGTTCCTGATGTTCTTGTGATATCATATGATTTAAATCCTACAGCAAAATAGATGGTGTCGTCCATGAGATTTATGACGAATCAAACCCCCAAAGAAACTACACGAGCTACCATTCACCAACACTAAAAATTCTTACCCAAGTGACGAAAAAATATATCCATTTCCTCCACTTTGCCCAAACCCCATTTGCAGCATGACAGAATCCCATAACCTCACATTCACATGATTGTAGGCCTACACAGGCCTTTTCAAGATAAAGTTTGCTCAGCACTCCTAGCTTTCTCCTAAAATCCACCACTTCATTTGCCACCAAAGTTGCATCCAAAATTTGTCTGCCCTCCACAAAAGCTTTCTGGGAAAAAGAACAATCTTGTCTAGCATCTTCTTAAATCTAATGGAAAACACCTTAAATATGACCTTATAGATGCTTTCCACTGGGCCAATAGTCTATAGTTCTTTATGCCCATAGTTCCTCTCACTTAGAAATGATGACAATGAACGACGCATTCATACATTTCTCGACTTTACCTTTTTCTTGTAACTCCGCAATGGTGTCCATCGCATCGATTTGGATTGTGTTCCTCCAAAATCAAGAAAATACAAAGAGAAACCATCGAGCCCTGTACTGTATCACCTGCACAACACTCCACCTTCTTTTTTCCTCTTCCTTGATTGCCCACTCTATCCACTCACACTCCTCCCGACCAAACCCCCCCCC
>JAPFFP010042729.1:0-13850 GCA_026153255.1 Solanum medicagineum
CTATACATCTTGGTGGTGTCGGAATGGATGGAGTAGGAGGAGTTGTGGGATTCTCGTATGATCAACTTCTTCAACTCATCAATATTGGGTACACACAGCCTACCTTAATGCTGGAGCGCATAATCTTCCCCTTGTGAGAATACTAATGAAACAATCCCAAAAAGTGCCCAAAAATATGTCTTGGAAGTGTCTATAATCGTAATTTTCATATATCTCAAAATTTGTGCATGATATCAAAAATCTGACTTCATATTCTTGTTTAGGGAGCAAAATTGAGTGGGAAATGGGTATAACCCGAACTTTAGAGGACCCATAGTGAAAAACAAATTTTGCAAAAATTTCAATTCTAGTAGGGGTACGCGTTTGCTCCGTGACGCGGAGCCGTGGGGAGATGTGTTATTTTGTGCCAGTTTTCCTGTTTCGGTCCAAGGCCTTTGGGTCTTGGGCCTAAGCCTTCCTATGGCTAAAACACATATGCTTAGTCATTTTTCAACCCCATATCATTCAAGATATTCCCCAAAACCCTCTCTAACACTAAGAAAAATATTTTATCCAAAATCAAGTGCCCCAAACTCATTCCAGAACTCAAGAAATTCATTCAAACTTCAAGTTCTCATTCTATTCATCATGGAAATCTAAGTTTGAGGTATGTGGGTTTCAACCATTAGGATGGTGCCCAACCTTCCTTTTTTACCTAAAATGCATGTTTTCAAGTTAGACTATCTATGGGTATTACTTATTATGATTTATGACTATAAACTACATTGGGATTTTATGAAATGTTGTTTAACTATGCATGTTTTGAGTTATAAATCTAAGATCTATTGTGAGATTTGATGAGGGGTTTCGATGTATCTTGTTAAAGGATGTTACCAAGTGTTGGTGCGTGGATTTACATTGGTTTTTCTTACATGTTTTCCCTCTTGATTTGCGTGATTTTGTACTAGCATTACACACCCGTCAAGTGTTTGATAAAATGTCCTTTATGATGATTTTGGGCTTTCTAAAGATGTGTTTAATTCATGAAAATGTTGATGATATTGTAAAGCCGAATTAAATCCTTTTCTTAAATATTTTATCTCTTGTGAGCCTTTTGTGTTGATGTTAATGCAAGGGTAATGTTTGAGGATGACCCAATATTATTTTGAACTTAGGCTCATCATTAGATGACAAAGATGTTTTAGAGCTACTCGTGTTAGGTTTCTATGTTTCTTATGAATTATTAAAGCTATGATTACTTATGTATTTAGTGGGATTAGATTTAGCACCGATGGATTGAAGGAATGCTCTCTTTCCTTTAACTATGTGCCACTATAGGATGAGGTTCTACCCTTGCTTTACTAGTGGATCCATTTAGTACACTTTCTCTTGAGGTTCTTCTTGAAATTGGGTCACGTTCTCATAAGGTAAGGTATCTTAATGAAATCCTTTCTGAAATTGGGTCATGTTCCCATAAGGAAGGTTACTTCATATGAAATTGGATCATGTTCCCCTAAGTTTGAAGTATGGTTTATCTTGGCTAGTCAATCACCTCTATACTAGTGATGGGTAATCATCGCGATTCCAAGTTGCAGTTTGCTTGGTCTTATTCTATGTCGATTGGGGTCTCTTCCCATCTTATATATATTATGTTCTATGTAAGATGAATGATTTAAAAAGCATGTGTTTACTTTATGCATTGATCATGCATGTTATATTATTATTATGCTTATCCATTGCTTATAATTATGCATTTTGATTATGTTGCCTATCTCATGTTGTATTTCATCTTACATACTTAGTACATTCAAACGTAATGCATACTCTATGCCTACATGATGTTACCATGTAGGAGCCAGAGCTCCATTTGACTATCCTCCTCCACGTGGCTAGTTTGACATCTTGAAAAAGAACTTTTCGGAGTCCTCAAGTTCACAGACACTAGCTATGTTTCTCTTGTCTTTCATATCTCTTAATGCTGAATTCTTAATACTATGAGGGTGAGCCTGGAAAGTGTCTTGGCCCCCGTTCAAATCTATGTTCAGAGGTATTGTTGGGACTAATAATGTAACTATGCTTAGGCTTTGACTCATTTGAATCTTCTTTATTTTATCCTATCAAAGAATTCCCTTAGTCCCTTTATCCCTATTTTTACTCTCTTGTTATCTAATTTCTTCCGCAACCAAGGATTTGTGTATGATATGCTAAGAGACTTATTTGGGGTTCCTTTGGGTTCCCCATTCGCTGTGTCACATCTACGCCCTAGTTTGGGTCGTGAAAAACTTTGTATCAGAGCACTAAGTTGTTAATGGTCTTCGGAATCCAACACACCGCATCAATTAGAGTCCTATATATGGTCCTGAAGCGCCCCACAACTTAAATGGGGGGCAGTGAGCCATTAGGAAATGTATCCCTTCTTCACAGTCTATATCGTGCTATAGAAGTTAAGGTAAGGTTTTCTCCCTAACGAATGTTCTTTGCTATTCTAGATCATGCCAATTCCAAGGGAAAGAAGAGCCTATACACCTGAGGAGCAATCGGCTCCTCCTACTTCTCAAGATGAAGGAGTAGTTCACAAAGAATTTCGAGATGCTCTTACCATGTTAGTTCATGCCATGACTAAGCAATTCAACCAAGGGGCCTAAGCTCATCATGCTTCTACACCGGCTTCAAGGGTGAGAGACTTTACTAGGATGAACCTGTCGGAGTTCCATGGGTCTAACGTGGATGAGGACCCTCAAGAATTTATTGATGATGTGCACATTAGATTGGATTAGAAGGCGGAGTCGGCGGCCTACCAACTCAAAGAGGTGGCTCAAATATAGTTTATCCAATGGAAAGAGGAGAAGGGGAACAACAATGTCATCCTTTAGGAAGAGTTTATGGTGGCATTTCTCAACCGGTTATTCCATTTTGAGCAAAGGGTGGCCAAGATGATGGAATTTATGAATGTAAAGCAAAGATCTATGAGTGTGATGGAGTATACCCTCAAGTTCAATAACTCTCCATGTATGCACCATAATTGGTGGCTAAGTTGAGGTCTAGGATGAACAAATTTGTGATGGGGGTGTCTGACTTGGTTAATGAGGAGTGTTGTGTCACCATGTTGATAAGTGATATGGATTTATCCCATCTCATAAATTATGCCGAACAACTGGAGGATGAAAAGCTTAGAAAGAGAAGAATTGGTGAGGCCAAGAGGGTCCGTTTTGAAGGTGGGTTTCATAATTCCAAGGGTGGTCGATTTCTCAACGCCACAAATTCCAAGGCCAAGAGTCATTCAATGCTTCCAATTAGGGGTTTGCCAATGGTAGGGTGCCAAACCAAATATTTCAACGAGGTGATAAGGGGGTGGCAAGGCCTAGATGCCAAAAGTGTGGGAAAGGCCATGGTGGCCCATGTTTGAAGAAGTCTAATGCTTGCTTTGGTTGTGGTGGATTTAGGCACAAAGTTAGTGGTTGTCGTCATGCTTAACCCAAAGGTGGAGGTGATGGACCTCAAGCTAAAGTGCTAATGCAGGCCAAGGAGGAAGAGAAGGTCCTCAAGGTGGTGGCCCAAGGCACAGTTGATTTTATGCTCATCAAGGGAGGCAAGAAGGGGATGAGGTGCCTGACGTTGCTACCAGTATGTTGAATTTTCCTTTTACTTAGATGTGTATGCATTGATGGATCCAGATGCCACTATTTCTTTCATTATTTCTTTTGTTGCTAGTGGGCTACATGTGTGTCTCGGGCGTTAGGTGAACCTTATGAAGTGCCTACCCCATTGGTGAGCCTATTGTTGCTACAAAAGTTCATAGACATTGTTCTGTATTCATATTGTATTAGGTCTTGCCTTGTGGTTTATTGAATTTGATGTGGTGGATTTCGATGTCATACTTAGGGTGGATTAGTTGCATGCATATTGTGTCTTCATTGATAGTAGAACTAGTAAAAAGTTAGATTCCAATTCCCTAATAAACCCATCCTTGAGTGGTAGTGAGGTAGATCCATTTCTTGTTTTAAGGTCCAATTGAACTCTAAGGGTTGATTTCTTAGGAGCGTCTCTATCATCTTGTGAGAGTTAGGGATGTTGAGCATAAGGTCCTTCCTATTGAGTTGATTCCGGTAGTCAATGAGTTCTTGATATCCTTTCGATGTTTTAATTTGGGGTAGTGTCTTTTGGTTTGGCTAGTGCACCGGCTATGTCTATAGGTCGCATGAATAGGGTCTCTAAACCCTACCATGATATGTTCATGGTGGTCTGTTGTGATGAAATGTTGGCTCATTTCCGGAAGTAAGACAGAGCTTGTGGACCATTTGAGGGTGATGTGAGTTTTGAGGAGTGAGAGATTGCTTGCTAATTATGGAAGGTGGGAATCTTTAGGATGAGGAGAGGGTGGTTGGAGAAGTTCCCTATGTGACTAGGTTGGGTATGAGGTTGGGTGAAGTTGAGACTGGTGTAGTAGTGGTTTTGATGCTTCTGAATCTTCTTTGGGTTGAGGAGGTCTAGTTAGGCAAGGCATTGATTCTGCCTTAATAGAGTGGAGGTTTTCACCAAAGGAGGAGATAGTGGCTTTTGGTGCCAAGGTGTGTAATGTGTGCTTAAGGTTAGCAAATGGGTTAAGGTTTATAGGTCCTTATAGGGTTTGGAGGAGAATTGTAAAGTGGCCTATGAATTGGAGTTGCTCATGGATATGAATATGTTCATCTGGTCTTCGACGTGTCTATGTTGAGGTGGTGTGTGGTGACCCAAGTACTATGGTGTCTTTAGAGGTTGTGGGTGTGACAAGGATGATTTGGCCTATGAAGGGATCCTGGTGGAGATTTTGGGTGGAAAAGTGAGAAGGTTGAGGAATAAAGATATAGCATCCGTCGAAGTCCTTTGGAAAAACAACAAGTTGAAAGTGTCACTAGGGAAGCCGAAGCAGACATGGAGAAGCGATACCGTACCTCTTTCACTCTATTCAAGCCTAAGATGACAACTAAGTCCTTTATATGATTTCAGGTCTTAAGTTTCAGCCCCTATGTCATTTGTATGCATTCATGTTTATGTTGCCAAGTTGTGGTGATTTTGACATTCATGTTGAGATTTTGAAAATATGTTTAAGTGCATTTGTTGCATTCATGTTGGGCTGGTATCTTCATGATTACCTCTCTTATGAATGTTTCTTTGACATCCAGGGATGAACGTTCCCAAGGGGGAAATATTGAAACGACCCCAAAAAGTGCTCGAAAATGTGCCTCGGAAGTGCCCATAATCGTAATTTTCATATATCTCAAAATTCGTCTGTGATATCAAAAATCCGACTTCATATTCTTGTTTAGGGAGCAAAATTGAGTGGGACATGGGTATAACTTGAATTTTAGAGGACCCGTAGCGAAAAATGAATTTTGCAAAAAATTCAATTCCAGTCGGCATATGCATTTATTCCATGACACGGAGCCATCGCGGAGATGTGTTATTTTGTGCCAGTTTTCCTATTTCGATCCAAGGCCTTTGGGTCTTGGGCCTAAGCCTTCCTATGCCTAAAAACACCTATACTTAGTCATTTGTCAACCCCATATCATTCAAGGCATTCCCCAAAACCCTCTCTAACACTTAGAAAAATATTTTATCCAAAATCAAGTGTCCCAAACTCATCCCGGAACTCAAGAAATTCATTCAGGCTTCAAGTTCTCATTCAAATCTTCATCAAGGTAATCTCCAAGTTTGAGGTATGTGGGTTTCAACCGTTGGGTCCTTTCACCTATGGTTCCCAACCTTCCATTTTACCTAAAATGCATGTTTTCAAGTTAGGTTATCTATGGGTATTACTTATTATGGATTATGACTATAAACTACATTGGGGTTTTATAAAATTTTGTTTAACTATGCATGTTTAGAGTAATAAATCTAAGATCTATTGTGAGATTTGATGAGGGGTTTTGATGTATCTCGTTAGAGGATGCTACCAAGTGTTGGTGGGTGGATTTACATTGGTTTATCTTACATATTTTCACTGTTGAATTTCATGATTGTACTAGTATTACACACCCGCTAAGTGTTTGATAAAATGCCTTTTAAGGATTCTTAAAGTTTTCATGATCTATTGGTTGATTTATGTGTCAAGTGACTTTATGACGATTTTGGGCTTTCTAAAGATATGTTTAATTCATAAAAATGTTGATGATGTTGTAAAGCCAGATTAAGTCCTTTTCTTAAAGATTTTACCTCTTGTAAGCCTTTGATGGTGATGCTAATGCAAGGGTAATGTTTGAGGATGATCCGATCTTCTTTTGAAGTTAGGCTCACCATTAGAGGACAAATATGGTTTAGAGCTACTCGTATCAGGTTTCTATGTTAAAGCTTGATTACTTTATATACTCCGTGGGATTAGATTTAGCACCGATGGATTGACGGAGTGTTCTCTTTCCTTGAACTATGTGCCATCATGGGATGACGTTCTACCCTTGCTTTACTAGTTGATCCAGTTAGTACAATTGCTCTTAAGGTTCTTCCTAAAATTTAGTCGTGTTCCCGTAAGGTGAAGTTTCTTAATGAAATCCTTTCCAAAATTAGGTCATGTTCCCGTAAGGAAGGTTACTTCATACAAAATTGGGTCATGTTCCTGCAAGTTTGAAGTATGGTTTACCTTGGTAAGTAGACCACCTCTTTACTGGTGAGGGGTAATCATCGGGATTCCAATTTGTAGTCCGCTTGGTCTTATTTTATATCGATTGAGGTCTCTTCTCACACTTATATATATTATGTTCTATGTCAGATGAATGATTTGCAAAGCATGTTTTATTTAAGGATCATGCATGCTATATTGTTATTATGCTTATCCATTGCTTATAATTATGCATTTGAATTACGTTGCCTATCTCTTGTTGCAATGCATTTTACATACTTAGTATATTTAAATGTACTAACGCATACTCTATGCCTACATGATGTTACCATGTATGAACCGGAGTCCATTTGACTATCCTCCTCCACATGGCTTGTTTGACATCTTGAAGAACTTTGGTGAGTCCTCATGTTCGAGGACACTCGCTATAATTCTCTTGTCTTTGATATCTTTTTGTGTTGAACTCTTGATACTATTTAGGGTGAGCCCGGAAAGTGTCTTGCCCTCGCTCAAATCTTTGTTTAGATGTTTTGTTGGAACTAATTATGTAATTATGCTTGAACTTTGACACCTTTGACTCTTCTATATTTTATGCTATCAAAGAATCCCCTTAGTCCCTTTATCCCTATTTTTACTCTCTTGTTGTTTTCTAATTGCTTCCGCAACAAAGGATGTGTGTGTGATATGCTAAGAGGCTTGTTTGGGGTTCGTTCGGGTTCCCGATACGCCTTGTCACATCTAGGCCCAAGTTTGGGTCGTGACAACCTCTACCTTTCCATCTTTCACCAAAGTCTTAAACTCAACAAAAGTGGGATCAAGATCTTGCTTGGCCTTAACCTTGTTGATCAGAGAAGATGCTGACCCATGAAGAACCAACATACCACCATCTCTGGACTCATTCAATCTCACTCCCAACCTTGCCAATCTATAAAATCACTAGCCAACTCCTTTTTCCCAACACCTTCTATATGGGACACACTCCCTATTGAAATTCTACTAAGAGCATCAACTACCACGTTTGCTTTTCCGGAGTGATACTTCACACTTAGATCATAATCCTTTCGTAGTTCTAACCATCTCCATTGCCTCAAGTTGAGATCCTTCTGGGTGAACGCATGTTGGAGGGTTTTGTGATCAGTATAAACATCAACGTGGACTCTGTACATATAGTGTCGCCAGATCTTTAAGGAAAACAACACCGCCACGAGTTCAAGGTCATGAGTCGGGTAATTCTTTTCATGCACTTTCAACTACTGTGAAGCATAGGAAATCACCTTCCCATGTTGCATTAGCACACAACCCAAACCAATCCTAGCAATACATGACAAATCCATCACTCCCCTCGGGCAATGTCAATATGGAGGTCGAAGTCAACCATCCTTCAAGGTCTGGAAGCTCCTTTCACATTCATCTGTCCACACAATCTTGGCCTTCTTTTTTGTTAGCTTGGTGAGTGTAGGTGAAAATATGGAGAACTCTTGGACAAACCATCAATAGTAATGGGTTAGACCTAAGAAACTCCTTATATCGGTAGGAGTAAATGGCCTTAGCCAGTTTCTCACTGCTTCTGTCTTTTTAGGATCAACCTTGATGCCCTCTCTAATACCATGTGCCCAAGGAAGGCAACCTCATCTAGCCAAAGTTTGGACTTGTCAAACATTGCATATAGCTTCTGTTCCCACAGGGTCTACAATACTACCTTCAAGTGCTCCATGTGCTCTTCCTAACCTCGTGAATTGATCAAAATGTCATCAATGAACACTACCATGAACATGTCGAGGTAACACTTGTATAACCTGTTTATGAGGTCCATGAATATTGTCAATTCACTAGTGAGGCCGTCATCACCATAAATTCGAAATGACCATGGACCTAATTGGGAAAGTCGTCTTAGGAATGTCATTTTCTCTCACCCTCTATTGGACCGGATATCAATTCAATCTTTGAGAAATGAGTGGCCCCTTGGAGTTAATTAATTAAATGAGGATATTAATTCTTGATGGTGACCTTATTGAGCTGTCAGTAGTCAATGCATATGTGGAGTGACCTATCCTTCTTTCTTACAAATAGCATTGGGGCACCCCATGAAGCCTGACTAGAATGGATGAAACCCTTCTCCAGCAGATCCCTCGGTTGCTCTTTTAAGTCTTTCAATTCTGCGGGAGCCAGGTCTATACCAAAGTCTATCTCTCTTTGGGAGGGACACCCGGTAACTCATCCGGGAAGACATCAGGGAATTCACTAACAACAAGGACCGACTCAAGAGAGGGAACTTGGATGAGACATCTTTGGCCCTTACTAAGTGGTAGATATATCCCCTGGAAATCATCTTATAGGCCTTAACAAAAGAAATGAATTGACCTTTATGTGAAGAATTGCTACCTGCATACTCGAGAACTGGCTCATTGTGGAATTTGACCCTATAGGTTCTACAACCAAGGGAGGCATAAGAAACATGCAACAATCCATCCCTAAAATTACATCGAAGTCAACCATGGAGATGTCAACTAAATCACAGGGGATTACTTTATGTAGAATTAAAACAAGACAACCCCTATATACTCTTTGGGCTATGATAGATTCACCCACGAGGTTACTTATGTCATAAGGATCATGGAGGACATCAAGACATACGTGAAACTTATATGCAAAGAATGGGGTTACGAAAGACAAATATGCTCCCAGATCTAAAAGTGCATATGTATCTGAATCATATACTTGTAACATACCGGTGACCACATCTGGGGCTTCCTCAACCTCTTGATGATCATGAAAGGAATAGAATTGGTTGGGCCTTGGGGCACCATGAGCTTGACCCCTCTGGCCTTGCGTCCTTGTGCCTCTACTCCTGTAGTTCTTGCCATGGCAACCGAGCTTTCCATAAGTGAAGCAGGCATTGGACCCGACTAAGCATTCCCCTTTATGGGGTCTTTCGCAGTTGGGGAAATTAGGACTTTGGAGATTTAGGGCAACCCCTTTGTCTTTCCTTAAAGGAGGAGTGTTGGTGGATCTATGTCTTGGGCCACCTTGAGATTTATAACCACAGATCCTTTGACGAGAATAGTTTCTTCCATCCATATGAGCCCGGTTTGATTCCATTGCCCTTTCTTAGAGTTTCTCCTTTTCAATTTGTTCAGCATACATTATTAGATGGGAAATATCTATCTCCTTGATAAACATCTCCATCTTGCATTCTTTGGAGACCAACTGAAAAGCACAAAAATGAACATGCTCATGCGAGCCCTCGAATCCTCAACCATGAATGGAGGGTACTTGGCCAATCGGGTGAATTTGAGGGCATATTTCCTCATACTCATACCCCCTTGATTTAAGTTGATGAACTCTGGGACCTTCACCTCCCTAAGCTCAATGGAGAAGAAATGATCTAGGAAGGCACATTGGAATTCCACCAAACAAATGGGACCCGATTCTTGACATCTCTCAATGGCCCACTGCTCGTACCAAACCTTGGCGACTCCCTTAAGCTGGTAAGCCACCAACTAAACTTTGTCCTTTGATGACACACCCATTACCACCACAACGTTGTAGGCTTCTTCTATAAACTCCATAGGGTCCTCATCCGCCTTTGACCCACGAAATTTTGGCAGGTTCATTCGCGTGAAATCATGAACTCTGGCTACTAGGGTAGGCACTGTTGTCCCCTTGTTGGGTTGGTTAGCTAATGCTTTGGCTAACATCATGAAAGCAACTCTGAACTTAGTATGAGACACACCTTTGTGCTGCTGGAGTTGAGGAGCTTGTTGGTCCGGAGTGACTCCTTGGTGTGGAGCTCTTTACGGCAGCATTATCTTGAAAGAAGCAAAAGCTTGTCATTAGTTAGCGAGAAATCTTACTCAGCTCTAAGGCACAACATTGAATAAAAAGGGAAGACTTTCCTAAATTGTTGCATAGCTCCTCATTCAAGATAATGACGAGCTTCACAACCTTGAACGAGACTCTATGCTATGGGATATGCTTGGACATCCAAGGAACATTCTAAAACTTTATGCTCTGATACCAAGTTTGTGTTGACCCGACCTAGAGGCCTAGTCGTCACAAAGCGGATGAGGTTCTTGAAAGCACCTTGCCCAAGCCATCTAAGTATCTCAAGCATTCATAGGTAATATACAAGACATAATACAGAAAGAAAATGTAAAGGAAAGGGGGCTATAGGCTTTGTACAATGACGCAACATTTAAATACTGGAATAACTAAGTCATTACTTTTTCCATACGCATACGAACTACATCACAAATCGATGGAACCGATAACAAACGGTCTCCATCAATAGAAAGAAGTTAAGACAATACAATACTAAAATAAGTGTCTCAGACAAGCTACAAAACATTGTCTTAAAATAAAACTAAATATAAGCTAGAAGGAAAGAGTGGAGGATCTCGATCTAAGGGCTCACACAGTAGAGCTAGTCTTGGACGCCGAATACTAGCCACTAGTCGGTGGAGGAGTACCTGTCCATACATGGTTAAATCATGTGGACAAATATGCATTAGTACGTTTGAATGTACTAAGTATATGAGATGCAATGCATGGATGAAACTATAATACCATTATAATTAAACATAACATATAAGTATATGTAAGGATAATGAGACAAGAAATAAGGTTAAACTTGCACAAGGGATACGACTCAGACCAATATGAGACAATGCACTTTTAAGACTTGAATTTAAGACATATCATGGGATCATATAAGCTTGTGGGAATAGACCATAACTGATAGTATGACCATATGAGCTACTAAATGGAATGCAATTAACTCCTTCCATTGGGAATGTCCAATGCACTCCTTCCATTGGGAAAAGGGATTTTACGAGAACTATTATGATGGATTTTAAGGTACCATACATGAGGGTTTTACTATAATGTTGGTGGGTTGATTTGCATTGAGTTTTCTCATTTTATTTTACTCTCGAATTGATAATTTTGAACAAGTATCATGAACCCACCGTGTGGTTAATAGAATGACATGAAAAAAAATTTCAAGTTATTGATGATCTATTAAATAATTTACAAGTCAAATAACTTCATGATTAAGTTCTTTAAAGCATGTATTGAATTCATGAAAAGTACCTATGATTTTACAAGTATCCAGTTAAGCCCTATTTCAAATTTTCTTTCTCTTGTGAGTCATTCATGTTAAAGTAATGGTTCATGTATGATTATTATCTATTCTCATGTTCAAGTTAGCCTCACTATTAGAGGTCAAGTAGGTTTAAGAGCTACTCATGTCATGTTTCATGTTTCTTACAAGTTATTAAACTTATGACTATCTCAAGTATTCCATAGGATTAGACTTAGCATCGATGGATTAGATATAGGTGTGGACTATCTTCAAGGGTCCATACTCCTTTTCTCAAACTATGTACCACCATAGGATTATATATTACCCAAGCTATATTAGTGAATCCATCTAGTGCACTTTATCTTGAAATCCTTTTTGAAATGGATCATGTTCCCATAAGGAGGGTTACTTCATGTGAAATGTGTCATTTTCTCGTAAGGTGAAGTATTGTTTACTTTGGCAAGTAGACCGCCTCTTTACCGATAAGGGGTAATATGGGGATTCCAAGTTGTAGCTTGCTTGGTCTTACTCATGCTGGTTAAGGTATCTTCCCACATATGTATAGTATATTATGCAAGTTGATTGATTTACAAGTATGTTTTACTACAATCATTGATCATGCATGCCATATTGAGATTATATATCCTTTGCTTATGATTATGCATTTTGAATATATTGGCTAATGTCTTGTTGTATTGCACCCCACATACTTAGTATATTCAAACATACTAACGCATACTCTATGCCTACGTGATATTACCATGTAGGGACCAAAACTCCTTTTGATCATCCTCCTCCACGTGGCTAGCTCGGTACTTCGGAGAAATGCATTGGTGAGTCCTCAAGTCCAAGGATAATATCTAAGTTACTCTTGATAGGTCGAGACTTCTTTATGTTGAACACTTTTTATTATGAGGATTAACCCAAAAAGTGTCTTGGCCCCACTCCGTTCTAAGTTAGAGGTGCTGATACTATGACGTACTTATGCTATGAGCTTGACTCGTTATTGCTTTTGTGATTATCAAAGACATCCCTTAGTCCCTCTTCCTTATTAATTATATCTTGTGATGCTTATTTTGCTTTCGTGACCAAGGATGTAAGATTAATACGCTAAGAGGCTTGTTTGGGTTCCCTTCGGGTTCCCCATTCGCCATGTCAAGTCTAGGACCTAGGCTTGGGTCGTGACAAACTTGGTATCAGAACACTAGGTTGTTAATGGTCCTCAGAAATCTAACACACCGCGTCAATTAAGTCTTATTCATGGTTGTGAAGGGCGCCACAACTATGAATGGGAGGCTTTGAGGCATTTTAATTAGGAATGTTTCACTTCTTCATAATCTATGTCGTGCGGTGGAGCTAAGTCCCCTAAGGCTTGTTACTGATCCCTAATAATTACATTTCAGAATACGTCTCAAGTTATTCAGAATGGTGGACAGAATGGTAACCATCTCTCACTTGAGGGTCAACTTCCTAATGGTGCCATGTCAAATGTGGAGGTTCGTAATACTATATGACTATTGGCCAAGGTTGTAGCCGCTCAATTCAATTAACAAGTGGGTGCGCCTTAGACATCAAGGGATAAGAGGAGGGAGAGGAAGGCTAAGAGGGCCCAAGTTGATGGTGCCTCATCTTCTACTAGTCTACTGGTTCCCAAGTATAAGAAGAAAAGGATCTTTTTTGCCACTTGGTAAGGGTGTGGCAAGAAGCATCAAGAAAGGTGTTTGGTACCAAAGATTGTTTCAAGTGTGGCGGTGATTGGCATAAGATGAGAGATTCCCCGGTGGCCTCAAGGGAAGGGAGAAGAAGGCCTCAATTTGAAAGTAGTCTTCCATATGCTAAGCCCCGGTGGCAAGGGTAGGGCAACCCATCCTAAGTGCCAAAGATGTGGTAGAAACAATGGTGGACCATGTTTGAGAAACTCTAGTGCTTGCTATGGTTATGGTGAAGTGGGTCGCAAGGTTTTAGATTGCCCATATGCTCAAAGGAAGGGCAAAGGTGTTGGTGTTCAACCTTCTCCTACATGCAACAAGTGTGGAATGTACCATCTGGGAGATTGTTTGGCCAGTCCCAGTGCATGTTTCGAGTGTGGCGTAAATGATACAAGTTAAGACATTGTCAATGGGCTACAAGAAATTTTGAGGATGATTGTCGACGATCTCAACCATACCCCTCTAGGGTTACTAGACTTGGCTTGGC
>JAPFFP010042730.1:0-13850 GCA_026153255.1 Solanum medicagineum
CTCTGCCGGATTTTCTGTAGGATTGTTAAGCCTGTAAGGTGATAATTGTGATTTAGTATTCGGATTAGTGCCTAATCAGCACTAGTCACGGCCCCGGGGTCGGGTCGTGACAGTGTTTCTATGAGCTGGGTAACTATAGCGACATATAATTGGTCTGTAGCCTAACTCACGCTAAGAGTGGCAAACTCTTTGATTTCCTCTAACTGATGGTGTAGATCTAGTGGGTTGGGCTTGGTCAGCCAACTTCGGACAATTCCTTTGAAAGTGACCCTCTTGTCCATACTTGAAGCAGTCGTTGGTGCTCAATCGACGCCACTCCAAATAAAGTTTTCCATACCTTCTACGAGGTGGCTTTCCTTTATGGCCTCGAGCCACACTTTCTCGGGATGAAGAGTTTCGAATCTTGAGGGGTTGATTTCCCCTCAGTCTCAGATTATATCTACTATTGGACATGGGTGCTATCACCGGTGGTGGCATATACTTCCAAGGTCTCTACAGATGGGGGACCCTACGTCCCTCCTCACCTCAAGCTTCCTCCTTCTCACTCTCCTTATCCTCTTCTACCCATCGATTATGTACCACAACTTGAGTAGTAGGCTCAAGCTTATTGGTGTTGTTGGTATCTTTCAAATTCACAGTGCGGTTAGAAGACATGGTCTGCAAACGTATAAAGCACGATTTAGAAAAGAACTTTTATGAACTTTGACTCTATCGCACGGACTTAGAGTATGAAAGAAGGGGAACAATTCCTAAACGTCGTACAACCTCCAAATTAAGAATGTGGAGTTGTTCACACCAATAATAAGGACTCTACTAGACATGGCTTAATAGACTCCCTAGGACTCTTGAACTCTATGCTCTGATACCAAGTTTGTCATGTCCCCGGAGGGTACCCTAGACGTAACTGACACTCGAAGACTATTACTAGCCCCCAAGCGAACCACCTAGTCTCATTTCATTCGTTCAATCAACACATAAGCGGAAGATATAAGAAAATAATAAGCTAATAGTGGGCTATCACAATCACTATCATAAGGAATATGAAACAAATAATTTAATAGAAATAAGAAATGGGAAAATAGTCAATCCCGATATCATTATCAACTGTCTATGCCTATGAAGCCTCTATAACTATCATCTAAGAAGGTACCATGATAGGTCATGACTACCACAGTCTAATGAAATAATCTAGAATAAATGAAAAGAAGATAGCATGTCCCCCGGAAACAAGGGAGGACTCACCAAGTCTTTGTCGAAATTCGTGAACCTCAACGATAGGGATGCTAAAGTCCTCTGTCTATATAATCTGTACCATAAAACGATGCAGCGCCAAATGACATTAGTACATGAAATGTACTGTATGTAAAACGGGCTAAAGTAAACAGTATATGGAAGTGTAACATCAACTCATCAATCACTCATCCTTACTCGGAGTAAAGGACAAAATTCTATCACCTCACTATCTATCAAGACATCATACGATCATATCAATGTCAGAGTACTATCAACAAGGAAACCTATCTGGGAGTTAAATTAAATAACATCATATATTTTATTTTTTCTCATATTCAAGCTTTGTAGATTTAATTCGCAAAGCTTTGTGGATACAAAACACGTGAACTAGTATTTGAGTTGAATCCACAAAGCTTAGATGTGAAAAAAATAAAAATATCTGATGTTATTTAATTTAATTAATTAGTAAAGAAAGAAAACCAACACACTTTCCTTGGTTATTTTTTTTTTAAAAAAATAATAGAGAAACTCTAAAAAAGATTTTCTTTAAAAAAATTGTCTACTAATTATTTAAGAAAATTTTTAAAACTAATAGACAAACGTCAATTATAAAATAAAAAATAAAGAACAAATATAAAAACAAAAAAATTATAAAATTAGTAATTGCGTCTAAATGCTACATAAAAATAAAGTTGAAAGGTTAAAATAGAACAAAGGTAAGATAAAGTGTCAAAATAAAAAATAAACTAAAGTTAGAGGGGTTGTGTATGTACTTTTAATTGGGCGAAACACATATGTAGCCCCTTAAACTTGGCTCTAAATTTCATTTTGGCACTTTAACTATGACTTGTTCCAAGTAGACACTTTAACATCATTAAAAGTGTACCATTTAAACATAATTAAGTGATGTGGCAAGAGTGTGTGCGCATCACACTTTTTCTAAGAGAGTGAAAGCCAAAAAAGTATTTATTTATTTTTTTAAATCAAATTTTATTTCTTCTTTGATCTTTTATCATCCCCAATACCATTACTCTTCATTCATGAGATAGGAATCTTTGTTAAAAAGATTTAAAAGTTTATTTAGCGATTAAAAATTCACACAATAATTATTTAATTGAGGGTCAAACACATACATAACCCCCCAACTTGCTCTTAATTTTTATTTTGGCACTCTATCTTGGTTGTTCCATTTTAGGCATTCAACTCTATTTTTTATGTACCATTTAAATAAAAAAATATTGATTTTCTATTTTTATATATGTTCTTCAACTGAATTTTGCATTTTAAAAATTGATGTGTATGTTAGTTTTTGCAAAAAAAAAAAAAAAAAGACGGATGAATATTATTTTTTTTTAAAAAAAAACTAATTTCTTTTTGAGAATTTCTTGGTATTTTTGCGTGAATAATAACCGTCAAAAGTGCGCGGATTTTCTTTCTTATAAAAAATCAATAACAACCCAATGAATTCTATCAAGTTTAACATTTCTTTAATAGTGTTATTAGCAATGAACACAAATGTTTTTTACTTGTATTGAAGATGAGTTCTTTATATCCGTATTGAGTTGAACGAAAAATTAGAAAGCTAGTATTTTGAGTTAAATCCAAATAACTTGAATATGAAAAGAATATATGGTGTTATTTAATTCAATTGATTGTTTAAGAAAGAAAATTGACATAATTTCCTTGGTTGTCTTTCAAGAAAACATATAGAGAAACTCAAAACATATTTTTTTTAGAAAAAATTTTCCGTTAATTTTTTTAAAAAGATATTTTTTAAAATAATGGACAAACATTGATTATAAAATGAAAAAGACAAAATAAAGAAATTATAAAATTGGTATTTGTATTTAAATGGTACACAAAAATTAGAATTGAAGGGTAAAATGAAACAAAGGTAAGATAGAGTGTCACAATAAAAAATGAGAGCAAGTTAGAAGGGTTGTTTATTTATTTTTAATTAGTTTTTGTGTCATGTCATGACATGCGTAACACACTATTTCCATGTTGTTGATTCTTTAGACAAAAGTGTCAAAATAGAACATGAAAATTGGAGTTGAAGAATTAAAATGCAACAAGGTTGAGTTGGAGTGCCAAAATGAAATTTAGGGCCAAGTTGGAGGGGCTATATATGTGTTTGACCTTTTAATTGGCTTTTATGCCATGTCATGACATATAAAGTACACTTTTTCCTATTTTGTTGATTCCTTGGATAGAAGTGTCAAAATGGAATATGAAAATTGGAGTTGAAGGGTTAAAATAAAACAAGGTTGAGTTGTAGTGTCAAAATGAAATTTAAGGCTAAGTTTAAGGGGCTACATATGTTTGGCTTTTATCTTTGTTTCTCCTCGGACTTCTTTCGCAAAATTTCACCAAATATATTGTTGTTTTGGCTATTAATTCGATTTGACAATATTTGATTTTGTGAGGCCCCTACATTCACATGTGTGTGGTAAATGAAACATGGTCGGCGTCATAATGCTATCCAATCATGACAATAGACTAATTGTGTCATTATCATATCATATCGATCACCAGTATTTACTAAGAAACGATTCTCAACATGTCAATCATATTTCTTTTCTACCACCTAAGTTGCTTGAGCATGATATATATCAATATTTTGTCAAACCACATATTTGAAGATTCTTGTATCATTACTTTGTTTGGTAGCCTTTAGGAATTGAATAAGTGTGAGTTTACTTTCCTAATCCAGTTACAAAACATTGGATTTTGATACCAAAAAATACTCATGGACACCCACCCATTGTCCAGTTCCGGCTAGCGCTCCTCGTTGCCTTTGTTTGCACTGTCTCATCACTTAGTGGTCTGGCATGCAGTTAAACAGGTTGACCGCACAAGGGTCCTGGTACTATCCAGGTGCGAAGAACCCCGGAGGTGACTGCAATGAGCAGAAATCTCACTCACGGGCCTAAACGACGAGCAAACACAAAAATGGTGTAATATCATCGAACAAGACATATCTACACACTTGAACTATATATATATATATATATATATATACCTTCTTGGACTTGTTTTTTGTTTCGTATTTTTGCCTATTCAATAATGATCTAGTGAATGTATGTCTAAGAGTGCGTATCAATCAGCTTAAAACTCGACATATTCCTTCTAGTTTGTTACATAAAGGTCCAAATCAAAAGCTAGTTTTGTCTTGGTAAGAAAAAAAAAATCTCTCATGTTTATTCAATTCTCTTATTCCATTCTAAGTGTACATTACATTTTAAAATTAGGGTTTTTTTTTTTTTTTAAGGTTTTTTCCCATTGTTTGTGTATAGTTTTAAGTTTAGCTATACAATACCCAATAATGGACATAGGGCTCCTCTTTTCTGATCTTATATAGAAGTTTGTATGCACATCTCAAGTTCTAATAACTTGTTTTAGATTCAGAATGAAATTTAGTGTTTCATCATCAGAAATTTCTAAATATTTTTTATAAGTTATTTTCCAATAAAGTTTTCAATGAAGTTTCACCATATAAATTTTTTGTGAGAAAGATTTGACTTTTTTTTTAAGAAATGATTAATAATGTAAGTTCTAAAAGTTACTAAAAACATCATACGTCTATATTACTAATTTATAATGAACATGTTATGTAAAAAATTAATGATAACCGACACAATTAATACAAATTTGAAAAAAAAGAAGGAAAATATCATTGATCTATATATGAAAAACTATTATTACTACTTGTACTTGGAAATGACTTGGGAGAGTAAGCTTGGATAAAAATTATACAAAATAGATATATAATAGTATAAAGTATAAAGTTTGTACAACTAGCTAGGACTAAAATTTAGTCCAAAATAAATAATGGGTATTTTTATAAAATAAAAAAATTTGAGATAATTTTTACATTTTTAAAAATCTAATTCTAAATACTAGAATTTGGCCAAAATTCTGATTTTTTTCTAACTCATGGGATGTTTGACAAATATACTTGTCAATTAATGATAAGTTATCTGGTCAATTATTAGTTTAAGTTTATTTTTATATGTTATATGATCAATCATTAGTTTTACGTCTCCTTGTCTTGGCATTCTTTTCACTTTATTCTAATTGAAAATAATTTAACGATCATATAAATTATTACAATATAAAAAAAAATTGAAAAAGAAGACACCATTATGTTTGAGAAAAATTAGTTTTTCAAACTCTGTTAATTTCTTTTTGAATCTCATATTTGGAAATAGGAAAGTGGGGTTTCCTACTAAACATCTTATTTTATTTATATTTAGAAGTACAGAAAATGGAGATAAAAGCAAATTTTGATAGGGTCAACTATCGTATAAAGTTTTGTTTTGCCAAAGTAAATTAGTACTGTATAACTGAAGTCCATCTACCTGTACTAGTTAATTTAAAGTTTGTGGTACGGGTTCAATATGATTTTATATATTTTTTTAGTAAATAATTTTAATATAAATATATTAAGTATTTTATAATTTGTCTTAAATGTTCATACGATATAAATATGATTTATAATTAAACTTGGGAAAGCTTAATTCTAAGGAATTAATACTATGCATAGAGAAAATAGAAAAGTGTGTTAGATTATTAATTAATGCATTTCATCTTCGAGTAATAAATAAAATATTAATATTTTTGAAAAAATATTATCAATCTTTTTTGCAAGTTATATCGATTTTCTACTGTTGTTGTTTTCTATTTGTAATATTTGCGCTACAAATTTTGCATATGATAATATATTACCAATCTTTGATCGACCAATTAATAAAGCTCAATTCAAAGTCTTTCAAATTATTAGGTTTATGGGTCTTTTTATTCTTATGTGGATAAATGTAGACGAATTTGGATCAATTTACTTTTTGTCCATAGGCTCAATACTATGCAGCATATACATAGACTTTTTAGGTATATTTTACAATCCATAAAAGAGTTTTCAGCAGCCAAATATATAGAGAAAGTGTGCAAATTTTCACCTGAAAATTCTAGCCACAACAATCAACTTCAAATTTCCGTTTCTACTTTGTTTCTTGTCTGATTTAGCTAATTTTACTATAACTTGTTCTTCTCATCTCAATCTTTAATTAAGAACTGACAGAGTTGGATTTTGTGGTTTGTACCTCTTGTTCTCGTAAACAACAACTGTATTTTTAATGCTTTTGGTCCTTTTTCTTCTTTGGTTTTGGTGCAATCTTATTGTGTTGTTGCTCATTATTTGACACTTGTTTTGTGACCAATTTTGGAGAATAATATTATAACTCTTGGTGATTATAGTGGAGATTTTGGTCTGATTTTTTTTTTCATGTCAAAGGATTTTTCATGTAAATATGGTGTCTCGTATTATTAGTTTTATTCTTGCTTGCCGTACTTATTTGGTTGATTTATTTGCTGTCTTACTACTATTGTACTTCGATTTATTTATTTCTTTTTGGTTCAAATAGAATGGAAAAGTTTAGACTTGATTATTCTTCTCTTGCTACCCTGTCGTGTACTTTGATAGTGTCCTTGCCTCTTTTCCAACACAAATTTCTATTATTTCAACTCAAGTATAATTTATTTGTGATTAGCTTTGTTGCTGAATTGTGATTCATTTTATTATTGTCTTTATTAGGTAGATATAGTTATATTTATTTTGATGTTACTATTGAAAGCATTTATTAAAAAGTTGATTTCTAATTCCACAAGAATAAAAATAATCATGAAAGCAATATTACTATATATAATCCTAATAATTCTCTTAATGTTAAATTCTTAATTAAACTAATAAAAAATTTTTTGATATTGAACTCTAAATATCATGCCTTAAAAGAACACTCTGAATCTTAACCCCAGAAAATAATCAATATACTAGTTTTTCTTTTTCAGGTTGTTTTTTCCTTATTTATTTTTAGTTTTTCTTCCTTTATTTTTATCAACATAGTCCTTTTCTATTGATATTTTCTTTTGTTGTTCTTATTTATTTTTTTAACTCTTCATTTTTTCAGTTAGTATTTTAATATTCCTCAAAATTTGAATATTAAACTTTTTTTGTCAAATTTTCTTTGTTAAACAATTTATCATGTTTGACATTAAGAAAATATAGAAATGAAAAATTAATAATATTTAATCTTTTTTCGATGATTACATTATCAAATTATTAATTTCTTGATTGTCAAACATTATTTTCTCTATTAGTCACTAAATTTGACATTTTCTTTAAATTAAATAAGAAATAGACATTATTTTTAAGACTATTTAATAATCAAGATGGTCATATTATTTAACTTAATACCAAAAATATCTTTACATTTACAACAGTAGTTTTAGGAAAAAGAATTGACGATTCGATTACATTTTATTTTAAATTAGTTTAAAATTTTCTTTTTATAACATGTTCAAATAAATTTAACATACTGTTTGTCAGAAATTAACCAGTAGAAACTTTTCATTTTAATACAATTTTAAAAATATCTTTATGGATCAATAACAAAGGTAAGGACATGTATGAATTATTAAACATTTTCATTTTGATCATTAATTATACCATTATTATTTTTACTTTTAAGTATTACTAAAATGTCATTAATCATCTTTTTCATGATGTTTCTATATAATAAAAAAGAAATTAATCACATAAATAAATCGGAATTTTAGCTTGATGCGTGTGTAAGATCAATATCCATAAAAATATTTCACCACAAAAATGCATTTTCCAAATTCAACAATCTTTTTAGTATAAACTAGTAAAAGAAACAAAAAAAAAAAAAAGCTAATTAATTCAAAATAGGAAACTCAACGAATCAGAACAGAGAAGAGCACGTTTTGTTGCATCTCTAAAGAGTTCCACTCACCACAGAGTGAAAAAAGATTTTCTCCTAATCAATGAGATACACTTTCTTTTGAAATGTTATTGACAACTTCTTTTTGAACATATTAAAATATATTTTTACCAGAATATTAGATAATAAGATTTAGTTAAAGGGGATAAATTATGAAAAGATTTATGTATTATTTATGTAGGTATTGGTTGTATATAGATTAGTCATTTATGTGTATATATATATATATATATTCGTTCTTAAAAAATGATCTAGTTTCACTTGACATGAAGTTTAAGAAAATAAAAAAAAAATCAATATTATGATTCTAAATTAAAATATCAAATGTAAGAAAATACTTTTTGATTTTGCGGCTTTAAACATGCCACGTAGAAAACTAAAATTAAAGTGCTGCAAAAAAAAAAAGAGTCATTATTTTTTAAACAAACTAAATAGAAAATAGATCTTTTTTTAAACGGATGAAATTAATTAGTTATTCCAGCTTCTATCCTATATTAATTTATATACATAGATTTTCTCGCTGTGACAAAAAAACTTTTGTCAGGGTTGGCGAGATGAATTGTCACACTTCACTATGAATCTAACAATTGAATGAGATTCTAAATTAGATATACTGGATTCTGTAGTTTGCTACTCTATTGGTTAGTCCAATAATAAGTGCAATCACCCGAGCGTTATAAGCTATTGTCCACATAATATGACATTAGAGACGAATCTCCTTTTTAGTTCATTTAAATTTTTATTTTTGACAATTATTTAATCCCAACTTTCCATCTTACGCGTTTAAGATCATATAAGAATATTTTGATATATTGTATATATTTTTAATTTAAAATCACATGATTAATAAATCTTATTTAACTTCTTAATTAAATTCTATATCAAGTCATAATCAAACAAACAATGAGGGAATATAATTTGCATGATTAACAATCCAATACAACAACAACATACCCAGAGAGTAGGATATATGTAGACCTTATCGAGGCTATTTCGTAGAAACCCTCTGCTTAAAAACCCATAAGCAGAATAAACTAGATATGAAGAAAAGGGAAAGGAAAATAAAAAGGAAACAGTAAGAATGACTAATAATGAAAAACCCATGATAGTATGTAAATACGATACAATCAACATATATATGAATGATAATAATAACACCAAAATAAAAACACGACAAATCCTACTACTTTACTATTTTTCAAGGCCAGAAATCCGTCTAACCTTACTAACCTATTAACCTACTACTCTAATTCGCGACCCTCACTCCTTTCTATCTAAGGTCACATCATCGGTAAGATAAAGTTTCACCATATCTTGTCTGATCACCTTTCCAAATACTTCTTCGGTCTACCTCTACTCCTCCATATAACTCCAATGATAACAGAGACTGAAATGATTGATATGTAAACCTAAAACAAAGAAATTTAAAAGAAAAATGTAGAAAGTTAGGAAAAATAGTCACTTCAAGAAAGGGGTGAAAGGAGGAGAATGGGAAAATAGTCACTTCAAAGATAATGGCTACTCCAAAATGAAAACCCCACTTGGGAAGAAAGTGTCAAAATGATGATTGTCGTTTTCCCAACCAAACCATGAGGATAGGTCCACAATGTGTCATCTCAAACTCCTCTTTAACTTTTCTTTCACCTTGTTAATTATTTCTTGTTCACATATGCAAACGTGTGTTCTAAACACGCTTGGATATCAAATCAAAGCTAAAAGCTCAAAGTACTTTGAGTTGATATTTTTGAATGAAATGTTGTGTCAAACTCGGTAGCTTGATTAGTTTCTAGTTTACTATTTCTGTTTCTTTTTTCTTAAGGTTCCTACAGTATCTTTCTTGTGCTTCATTTAGAGATAATCATTAACACCAATGTTTACAAACCAGGCTTGCCAAAACAAAATATGGACCTGTACAAGTTGGGCAACTTAGTGGCTACACCAGCCCAAACATAGTCCATATATATGGCTGTCATGGTAAGACTTAGATGGAAGAAGAATTATGACAAGTTTTCATAAATATAATAGCAACAAGTAAGTTTAGAGAAGAGGGAGCTGAGCAAGAGTTTGAACAGAGAGTGAGAGAGAGGAGAGACGCTATTTCGGATAAAGCATGTATCTCACATACAACATGATATTATTGAGATACAACTTGTATCTCACTTGTGTATCTCCCAATTACACACATAAACAAATACACTTACATTTATATGTATCTCTTCAAAGATGTCCACTCGTCTATCATTTTAATTCTCTTTCTAATATCATTATACCAGCTACATAAATACACATACATATATACATAGTTCCACATCAAGGGCACCTCAAGGATCTCGTGGCCTAAGGCAAAATTATATTAAGAGGCCCTTAGATTTATTTTATAAAAATTGTATACTAATAAATAATAAACTTATTTTCTAATAATAAATTAATCATTTAAGACAAAAAAATAACAAGTTTCTTAAAAAAAAAAGGAAGAAGAGTACAAAGAATAAATCGATGGATTATCAATGTTAAGATCCGAAACTCAAATTAAAATTTTGATATGGCTATCTTCACAAACAAAATAAAAAAAAATAAAGCACATAACTTAATGATCGATTGAAGTTTTAAGCATGAGTAGTGTAAAAAATATATACATCTTCAGATTAAATTTTTGATCAATTTAAATGATGATTGTAATTAATTCTATAAAGTAGCACTTGTTGATTATTATCTAATATTAGTTATTCAAAAATTAAGATAACATATTGAACTAAAACGAAAAAAAAAATTGGTGCATGAATGCTTTTGCGTTCACGCAGTTTCAGAAAAAATTGAAAAAGAAATTCATTATGTTATCAATGTATAAAACTTAATTTCTATATAAAAAAGATAAATGTATAAAACTTAGTTTCTATATAAAAAGAATAAAAAATAATTTGAAGGATGAAACAAATATATCAATTTATGAACTTGCTGCTATAAAATAATATAATAAAAAATATTATTAAAAATTTATTTATATAAAATATATAGTATATAATTAAATTAATCGTAATACAAATTTAAGTAATTTTAGACATCCAAAATTTTGGGGCCTCCTCATCTTAGAGCCGCCTTGTTACACGTATGTATCTCCTGAAAGTTGCCCCGCCTGCATTCAACCTTTTTTCCCTTCCTATTTTACCTAGATACATAAATATACAAATATACACATATGTAAGTTGCCCATTCATTAGTCATTTTAACTATTTCTCCAATTCCATTTTCAGAGATACATAAGACATCGTAAAAAGTAATCAGCATAATCCCCTTTCCTCTCTTGGATGAGAAACCTTCGCAATAAATTGTTGAACATGGTGAGGAAATCAAAGACAGAAGGAAGGGGCAAAATTTTCAGAAAGTTGATTAAAGTAACATAATTGGAAAAAAGTAATACCGTAATCTGAAGATGCCAACAATATGAAGCATGTTAATGTAGTGCAAGGATTCTTCTACTGAATTTGAGATAGAGCCAGAAAAGGAATTTAAAGATGAATCTTCCACCAGCAGAGGCACAAACTTTGGGAAAGTTTGGAACACCCTAATTTTTTTTTTAGCTGAGACTGAGTCATCCTTCATATGATATAAGATTTTAATTAATGATTCTTAATTAAATATAAGCGTTAAAGTCAATTTCTTAATGTGGGAATAGAATTGGAGAAGGTCACACGAACCCTCTAGTACGAAGTTAAGTTAAAAACTTTCTTAGCGTTTGAGTTCTAATAAAAGATTTTATAAACAATTAGATGGACCAGTGACTTTTAGGTTGTATATACATGCTAGGATCAATTCCTAAGTATTTAAAGTATACTAGATGTGATTTAGAGTCATAAGAGATTTTTTACATCAAGCCAAGTCCAAAGAATTTCCAACAACTAAGTTTTCGTATGAGTCGATAGAAGGGTCAACTTTAAATGACTATATCTCCTAAAGTATAATGAGTTAGGTGACCCATAATATATCAAATTGAAGATATTTAAATTAGCTTTCCAACGCATCTAATTTCGCCTTAATCAGAGTTCAGAGTAGAAACTTATGACCATTTTAGCGAAGGAGTACAGAGCTGTCTAAAGGTCCGCACCCGGAGTGTATCGCGGACCTGACGCGGACCCTTATTAGATAAGCTATGACATTCTTTTTCCTTTTATTTTGAGGGTACTTTTATTCTAAAAACCTTTGGGGGTCTATTTAAGGTTCCAAAATGCATAAAACGTCAGTTTTCATAATTAAAAACCCTCTGCGTCATTCCTAAACATAAACGCTCAAGAATAATCAAGAAAGTCATCAAGTTAGGATTAGCTTCCAAGACTCCTCCTCAAGGTAAGTTATTCTTCATGAATTTCAAGCTACCCACCTTGATTTCTTTATCTATTCATGAATCTCTAATAGAATATTAAATCATAACCTAGGGTTTCAAGAAGACAAATTTAAAAATCCCAACAAAGGATTTCTTGATTCTTCTTTTTCAAGAATATAGGTTGTTCATCAAGAACACTAAAGATTCTAAGTCAAGAACTCAAGAATCAAAGAGATTTCCTTCAACCAACATCCTTGCAAGTTCTTTCACTTTAAAAGAACTACCAAGATCAAGGATTTTCTCCAAGTAAGCTAGTACTTGTCAAATTTCGATGGTAATATCAACTTTTCAGGTATGTAAAGCTACCCATAGCATTGGACTGAGTTCATCCATGTGCCCCATATGTTTATTCTCCATAATTGAGTTCAAATAGACTTTTACCCTAATTCTTGAATTCTAAATGAGTTAATTGTTCTTCCATTGAGTTAGATATATTTATGCACTGAGATTATAATTTTTATTATACCTTATATTGTTGAAATTTTCGTTCGTGGATACTACTTTCCCATGAAACATAAGGAAGTTGATGATCACGACTTTCCTATACATTCTTTAATATTGAGATTGATGATTTTTCATGCATTAAACAAGTATTTTGAATAAGGGTTTTACATGTTTTAGTAAAGATGATGACTTTTCTCTACATTGATAAAAGAGTAATTTAAACTAATATTATATGTGTATTTCATTGAGTACAAAGAGTAACATGCTGGGGGAATATGTTTTGATGAGATGATGCATAACTTAATGAGTTTTTGATGAAAACCATGAGATTTACTAAAATCTTCTACTAAATTGGGGTCTTAAGTTGAGATACTACTTTTAATTGTTAAACTAGTTAAACCCCAAAGTTACTACAAAAATCTATGAATCTTGATATCTTGCTTTAAACTCAAGAAAAATATTAGTATAAGTATTTTATGAATAGTGAAGCATGAAGCCTATGATTTTAGACAGTTTTGAGAAACATTAAGGGAATGTTAAGTTGGGCTAAGTCCCAAAGAGACGAAAGTAATACTTTGAGAAAGAATATTCTTTTAAGTATGCGCATGTACTTAATAAATTTGGGAGTATTATTGAGCACCGATATGAGTGAGAGTAATAATAGCTTGAACTCATAAACTATGTAGCCAGCATAGGATAAGATTGTACCAAAGTATAACTCCTCACTTGCCACTTAGATGACCCAATTTTGGGATGGATCCACTCCCCTAGTTTTCGTTCCTTACCTCGATAAAGTATGAGACAGCTCTAGCAGCTTGGGCAAGACGCTACATCATCACGAAGTTCATAGTGATGATTGTCGGTTACAGAAACTCCCCAAGAAGTAAAGTTTATTATTTTACACACTGAGATTTATTATTTCTTTACAACAACAACAACAACAACATACCCAGTGTAATCCCACAAGTGGGGTCTGGGGAGGGTAAAATGTACGC
>JAPFFP010042731.1:0-13849 GCA_026153255.1 Solanum medicagineum
AATTGCTAGATGTACATATAGCCCATTAACGCGAGATTCAAGCACTTTTAAAATTTAGCGTCAATTTGTCCAATCATATCATGTTTCATTTGAATTGTACCAGTAGTGTAAGATGTGGGGTGTTACATTCATATCCTATCTTAGAGCTAGAAAGTTGATATTCAAGGGTTGTATTTACCACCTTGTGTGAGTAAAGTCTGATGATGTTTAGTCTCCCACTCTTGAGTCAGTCCCGATAGTGAATGAGTTTCCCGAGGTCTTTCCTGATGATCTTCCCGAAGTCCCTTCTGATAGAGAGATTGACTTTGGGATTGATGTTCTTCTCGAGACCAAACCTATTTCAATCCCACCCTATATAATGGCTCCCGCAGAGTTGAAAGAATTGAAGGAGCAATTGAAAGACTTGTTAGAGAAAGGTTTCATAAGACCTAGTGTCTCACCTTGGGGTGTTCCCGTCCTATTCGTGCATAAGAAATATGGGTCCTTGAGGATTTGTATAGACTATCGACAATTAAATAAGGTTACCATAAAGAATAAATATCCTCTTCCCAGAATAGATGATCTCTTTGACCAGCTTCAGGGTGCTATTTGTTTCTCCAAGATAGACCTCAGATCGGGTTATCGTCAGTTGAAGATGAGGGAAGGTGATATTCCAAAGACAGCCTTTAGGACACGCTATGGCCACTTTGAATTCTCGGTCATGTCCTTCGTGTTGACTAATGCACTTGCAGCTTTCATGGACTTGATGAATAGGGTATTCAGACCATATCTTAACATGTTTGTGATCGTGTTTATTGATGACATCCTAGTGTATTCGAGGAATGAAGAGGAGCATGCTAATCACCTTAGAGTGGTTTTGCAAACACTCAAAGATCATGAGTTGTATGCGAAATTCTCCAAGTGTGAGTTTTGGCTCAAGTCAGTGGCTTTCTTAGGCCATGTTGTTTCGGGAGATAGTATTCGGGTGGATACTCAGAAGATTGAGGCGGTGAAGAACTGACCAAGACCCAGTTCTCCTACAAAAATAATGAGTTTCTTAGGTTTGGCCGGGTATTATCGCAGATTTGTTGAAGGCTTTTCCTCTCTGTCAGCACCATTGATTAAGCTGACTCAGAAGAAGGCCAAATTTAAGTGGTCTGAGGCATGTGATTACAGCACCAGTGTTGACCTAACCAGATGGGATGGGCAACTTCGTGATATATTGTGACGCATCCAGAGTGGGATTGGGTTGTGTACTTATGCAGAGGGGGAAGGTGATAGCTTCTATTTCTAGACAGCTTAAGGTCCATGACAAGAATTATCTGACTCGTGATCTTTTGTTGCCAGCATTGGTGTTCGCACTTAAATCTGGCGTCACTATCTGTATGGAGTGCATGTGGACATGTTCATTGACCACAAAAGTTTGCAGTATATGTTCAGTCAGAAAGAGCTCAACTTGTGGCGAAGGAGGTGGCTGGAGTTGCTCAAGGATTATGATATGAGCATCACTCAGGTAAGTCTAACATTGTTGCTGATGCTCTTAGTAGGATGTCCATGGGTAGTACTGCCCATGTGGAGGAGGAGAAGAGAGAATTAGCCAAGGAGGTACATAGATTGGCTCGATTGGGAGTGCAACTTGAGGAGAACAACGAAGGTGGGGTCAATGTTCAGAATGGGTCTGCCTCATCCTTAGTGTCCGAAGTGAAGGAAAAGCAAGACCAAGACCCTATCTTACTCCAATTGAAAGAAGCGGTTCACAAGCGGAAAGTGGTGGTTTTCTCCAAAGGGTGATATGGGGTATTGAGATATCAAAAGAGATTGTGCGTACCTGATGTTGATGGTGTTCGAGAAAGAATCATGGACAAAGCTCATAATACGAGATATTCTATTCATTCTGGCTCCACCAAGATGCACCACGACTTAAGGGAAGTCTATTGGTGTAATCGGATGAAGAAAGACATTGCTGAATTTGTTTCCAAGTGTCCCAATTGCCAATAGGTTAAAGGTTGAACACCGGAAACCGTGTGGGTTAGCTCAGAACTTTGAAATTCCAGAGTGGAAATGGGAGGTGATCAACATGGACTTCATTATTAGCTTACCAAGATCCAGAAAGCAGCATGATTCGATATAGGTGATTGTTGACAGGATGACTAAAGCAACCTTTTTTTGGCGGTGAAGAGAACTTATATGGCCGACGAGTATGCCCAACTTTACATTCGGGAGATTGTGAGGTTGCATGGGGTTCCCTTGTCTATCATCTCAGACAGAGAAGCTCAATTCAGTTCTCAATTTTGGAGATCTTTCCAGAAGGGATTGGGTACAGAGGTAAATTTGAGTATCGCTTTTTACCCTCAGACAGACGGGCAGGCAGAGTGCACTATTCAGACTTTGGAGGATATGTTGAGGGCATGTGTTATTGACTTTAAAGGAAACTAGGATCATTATTTACCATTGATTGAGTTAGCGTATAATAATAGCTATCATGCCAGCATTCAGATGGCCCCGTCTGAGGCATTATACGAGAGAAGATGTAGATCCCCGATTGGCTGGTTCGAGGTACGTGAACCTGAGTTGATTGGGCCTGACCTCATACACCAGTCTATGGAGAAAGCGAAAGTCATCAGGAAAAGGTTGAACACAACCCAAAGTCGCCAGAAGTCATATACAGATGTGAGAAGAAGAGACTTGGAGTTCGAGGTAGATGATTAGGTGTACTTGAAAGTGTCACCCATGAAGGGTGTCATAAGATTTGGCAAGAAGGGAAAGCTGAGTCACCGTTATATCGGGCCATACCAGATTGTAAGAAGAATTGGGAAGGTTGTTTACGAGTTAGACTTGCCTTCCCAGCTAGATGGAGTTCATCCGGTGTTTCACGTATCAATGCTGAAGAAGTGTTCGGGGGATCCAGTCTTAGCAATTCCTGTGGAGAGTACGGGTGTGAAGGACAACTTATCGTACGAGGAAATTCCAGTTCGAATTCTTGAGCGACAGGTTCATAAGGTGAGGAATAAAGAGATAGCCTCCGTTAAAGTCCTATGGAGGAATCAATTTGTTGAGGAAGTTACGCGGGAAGCTGAGGAAGCGATGAAACTCAAATACCTGCATCTATTCATGCCTAGTAATGATGATGTTGGAGGTAAAATATTCTTAACCTAAACAATTTCTATTGTTTTCTTTTCCTTAAGTCGATGTCTTGCTTTACTTCATTCCCGAGTCTAAGACAGAGATAGATAGATGATGGATAGTGAGAGTTCGAGTGTTCCCGAGTGAAGAATGAGATGAGTTTTCTAAAAGTTATTCGAGTTCCCGTTTGACCTTTACTCATCATTCGAGGATGAATAATTCCAAGGGGGAGATGATGTAACAAGCCATAAAATTACAAAAATAACCCTAAACTATATCGTGCGCACAACACTTCTTCCCAAGCTCTGATGGGAAATCCGAGACCGGATTTGAGATCAGTATGAAAAACTAAGTCGTAAAATGATCGCGACTCGACTTTAATGCAAAAAAATGCAAATTATTTTTTAAGAAAGCCTAAAACAGTGCGGTTTTCACGCACCTTCCGCGACGCGTAACCACACTTGTTTTTTTATAAAAATTTGACGAAACTGAGAATTTCGCGGAAAAGTGTATAAATACACTAGTGCGTATTGCGCACTAGTGCATGGGGGAACTAATTTTTTTCTTTAATTCGGGAAGGGCAATTTCGTCCTTCATGATGTATTTCAATATCCCCAGATCGATTTTTGAAGTATATTTCGTACCAAAAGGGTTTTAAACCCAAAAATGTTCTAAGTCTTTTAATTTTTACCCAAGTCAGAGAGAAGAAGAGGAGAGAAGAGTAAGGGTTTCAAGAGTTTTTCAATTAAGAAATCTCCATTTCCAGGTATGTAAAGGCTAACCAAAAGCATGTAATTGATCTTCCATGTGCCATTGTAGAGTTAGGATGGAAAAAAAATCATGTCTAGAAGTCTTGATTTATGAATTCTTGAAAGTTCTTGGATAATTACTTTAAATTCTTGGATAATATCTTGAGCTCTTATTTTCAGTCTTTAAACTATATTTTCATATCCTAAATTGATGATCATCATGCTTAAAGTTTACTGTATTCTTACATATTTATGTGATTGTAATTAAACTCTTACGAATTCTCTCTGTAAAAACTTGAATAATGAATTTAGGGGGAGGTCTAGAGCCTTGATTGCCTAAGTGTGATGTTTGACTGAGTCTGAGTCGTGAGGTGGGTATGTTGATGACTATGATTGCTGAAAATAATATTGATAGAGTTAATGAATATATTCCTAGGAACTTTGAAAGGATAGAGTTGCCCGTAAAGGTTGGGTGATTGAAAGTTCTTGATGGATTGATAGACTTATGAGCATATGGAGTCCTGGGAGGAGTATTAGCACTAAAATGGGTAAGAGTGAGTCCCACTCGTTCCCATTAACTACGTGGACAGCGTAGGAGAGGATTGAACTGTGAAAGAGGATGTTTCCCTTGTCCCAAAGAGGACTTGACAGACTTTTGGATCCACTGACATACTCGTCCTTTACCCCAACAAGGTACTGGACGGATGTGGCAACGACATCTCTTCGTTGTATCAATACCGGCTCATAGATAGTGGTTGTCGATTATAAAAACTCTCAGATATGTTTCATGATGATAGAACTCTGATGTGATGTGAATGTTTGATGTTTGACAGATAGTGAGGTGATAGAGTCTTGCCCTTTACGTTGAGGTGAGGCTGAGTGATTGAGGAGTGATTGCATATTATTTTTTTTGTTCTTTAGCCCGTTTTACATACAGTGCATTCCACGTACTAACGCCCCTCTGGCACTGCATCGTTCATGATGCAGATACTATAGACCGAGGACTTCAGCAGCCCGTTGTTGAGGTTCAAAGCTTTCCATTCCAGATAGTGGTGAGTCCTCCCCTGCATTCGGAGGATGTTTATTTTCTTGATTTGATAGTTTTTTACTTGATGTTTGGTAGCTATGGCCTGTCATGGTACCATCTCATACTATAGTATAGAGGCTTCATAGACATAGAGGTTGATGTTGATGTCGGGGGTTCTCTCTCCCTCTTCCCTTCTTTGTAGTGAGACTTCTATTATTTATTCTATTTCCTTATGATAGACGGATATTGATAGTATGAGCCCACAGATAGGATATTATTTATTTCATCTATTATTTTCTTCCGCTAATGAATGGATTGAACGATGGCAGTGAGACTAGGTGGTGCGCTTGGGGACTAGCAATAGTATTCGAGTGTCAGTCACGTCTAGGGTACCCTCCCGGGGCGTGACAAAAATGTAATAGAAAAATGGTTGTAATTAATTATAAGGGTAAATTAGGAACTAAGTGTAAAATTATCTTTTGATTTCATAAACTGAACAAGTATTATTAGACATCCTAAAATAGCTTAGTGAACAAGCAAAAATGGATGAATGAAGTATCCTTGAGTTAATATCTTTGAAAAATATAGTGAGTAGTTATGTTTGGAACTCTATCAATTAAATGAACCCTCATGCTCAAGGTTCAAATCTCACTTAAAGTGTTAATTTTTAGCTTCTCTTAATTATTCCTTTTAATTTAATTTCGGCTTTGGGGAATCCAACCCAATATTTCACTTTATTTTTTAAAAAAACGTAATAAATAATATTAGACTATGTAATACTATTTCCTTTGAAAATTGTATGTTGTTAGTCTATTCACGCATTTACACTTTTATATTTCGAACCCCCTGAGTTATAATTCTGGATTTTGTCACTGGATAAGATGATAAACCTGTTGTATCAATAATTATTTTTTTAATAAATATATCAAATCAAAATTTAACAACTAAATCTAAATAGAAAATATTAGAATAAGGAAATATTAAATAAAATATTAGAGATAGGTTAAATAAGTTTTATGATTAAACAAATTGTTAATTTGCATGGAATTATGGTAACATAATTACAGAGCTGCTTGGTCAGTTACTGCGGGAATTGTGAGTGAACCTCAATTATTGCCACTAGAACACGGAGAAGTGAATTCAATTGAAAAAAGGAGAGGATATTTTGTTGTTGGGATATTAATCATCCCTTTGACTAATTGACATGTAAAGTGGTCACTCATAACCCTCTCTTTGACTTTTACTCCGTTTATTTATTCAGTAATGCCAAATGGCCAAAAAACAAACGCCTAAAAATGCCCACAATGGTAAAAAGCTTATAATATCTTTTATGTTAAATTTTGACTTTATTTTCGAGCACTATTTCCTTCAAAATAAAATAAACTTTTTTCTATTTACCAAACTCTTTAAATTATTGAGAACTATACCTTGAATACTACATGAAAACAAATTGTACTATAATTGTCTCAATCAAGAACTAATATACACAGTAATTGATAAAATTATTTTATCAATTCTTACCATGAACAAAAAATTTAGTTGCTTCAATAATACTAATCAAGAGAATACCCCTCCCCCTCCTCCAAAAAAGAAAAAAAAAATTCACTCAATACCTAATTATCAATTATAATATTCAAAATAGATATACTTTATGTATGGTACTACATTAAATTATGTTATTTTTAATGTATGTAAAATAAGGTATGATACATAATTAGGATGCACATTTTAAAATTTTATTTTTATTTAATGTAGGTTCTTCTACAAAGGAGATAATTAAACTTCACATTAGTAATAAATATAAATAAATATTTTATTTAATTTAAAAAAAAAAACAAATTTCTTAGTATTAAACGATTCAGTAACTAAAAGCCTGAGTTTTCAAATTCATAATTTAATTATAATCAACAAATAAAATTATATACAGTTCTATAATGATTAGTGGATCGTTTATATACCACAATTTAAAAAGAAATAATTAATATAAGATTAACAACTCAGAATTTGCTAGAGTGCGACTATAACATTATTGCATGACTATCTTAATTGTTCTTAATTAAGGTCAATATTATAAATTATATAATTTTCATGATTTTTATGATATGTCGATGTTCATCATCTCAATGTAAGAGCACAAGACTATAACAATAATGTACAACTCTCTTGGATCATTTTTAATTAAAGTTAGCAATTATGCACTATATGATTTTTATAATGAGACAATGCCTAACATATCTAAAGAGTTTTAAATTTTGACTTTTGTTGTTAAAATATTTTTGAAGTATATTAAAAGATTTATTTAAATACATAGCGTAAGCTTATTTTAACACAATAATTAATAAAATACTTAAATAGATGTCACATTAATAATAAAACACAAATAATGATTCACATGTTATCAAATCGGAGAAAATTATAACATTTTATAACTCTCTTAGATTGTTATTAGGCTCAATATATATATGGGCTATATAAATTTTATGAGTTTTTTAATATGTCGATGCGCCTACATACTCAAAATGTGAGCTTTGACCGTCTTTAATAAAATATTTAAATTATATTTTAAAAAATTATTTAAATATATAATTTAAAATTACTTAAATATAATAATTAATTAAATTGCTTATAAAAAAAATTATTTAAATTGTTTAAGCAAAGTGGTTTCTGAGAAAAATCAATTAATGCAGAAAAACATAATTGAAGAAATTTGTCCAATTATAGTTTACGTATAGTTATTGGTCTAAGTAAAAAGAGTTGATGGTAATACTAAATTTTTTCTACGTAAATTGAAAAAATTAGAAATTTTACTATTTTATCGCTTATTTTTCATAATATTAATTTGATTTCATTTATTTGTAACATTTCATATTTGTGTAAAAAGAATTAATATATGTCATATATAATCCATAGTAAATAAATTATCTAAATGTATTGAATTTTTTAGTTTAGCTACTAAAACTGAAGCATTAAGATTATTTAACCTACCTTACCTCAATTTTAATTTTTTAAATAATATTATACACACCCATGAAAAACAAACATATTTGGCTATGATAAAAATGACACGTGTCTATTTCAAGAGAAAGTATAATTGACTTGGTGGTTCTTTTTCCATATTTGAACATGGAATCACCAATAATTAATCACTAATCATTTTAAAATGTATTAACAATACTTCCTCGGCCTCATATTAATTAAATTTATGAGCTAATGCACACATATTAAGAAAAAGATTCAAAGACAAAATTTACATCATATTTTTCACTATTGCCCTTTGTGAAAACATAAATATGTAATATAATTTATCTCTTAGAAAATATAAAACTTCAACAAATGAAAGGGCAAATATGGAAAAAGTTTCAAACATTTTCTTTGAACTTTGAACAATTCAATTATTTTGAACATCGAAAAAAAAAGGCTCAAAAATTCAATTAATTTGAGACAGAGGGAGTATGAGTGAAGAGTATAATTAATTAATTAAAGATTAACGGCAAAATACTTTTTTAAAAAAATTGCTCACAAATCATTTTTTATTGGGCCAGCGGAAGCAAGTAAACACATCAATATTAACTTATAAATAATTATGAAATATGAGTTTAAAAAATTAAGAAATGATTGAGGAAGACTTTAAAAAATTTGACAATTATGTGGGAATTGAACCAACAACCTTCCACATGTATGAGAGAGTTTCAACCATTTGCTTACATGATTACTTGCAAAAACTACAAAACAAGTATCATGAAACAGACAGGTAACTGTCATTTCTTAAATAACACAATTAAATAAATATTAATAATATTACAAGAGCTTCAATTAGCATGAACTCAATATATATTATTTTTATTTTAATTGACATAACATAGATAAAATTTAAAAAGATTAAATTTTAATTAGATTTTAAATATTTTAAATTATTAATATTATGTTCATAGTACTTTTACATAATCTTTAGATGATATATGTCATTTTCTTTGTCCCAATTAATGCGGAAGTGATAGTATTACGGGAGTCAATTAAATTTTTGTAGGTCCATTTAACTTTTTAAATTGTTAATACTGTGATTTACCTTATTCTTTTTATAATATTTACAAATAATATATGTCACTTCCTATATCTCAATGTATGTGGCACTATTACAATTTCAAAAATCGATCAAACTTTTTATATGTGTTTTAAATATTTAAAATTGCTAATTGTTGTGATTTATAATATCTTTTACGTAGTTTTTAAATTTATTTATATATATTATTCCATTTGCCCTAATTTAAGTGGCACAGATAGAATTTAAAGTGTCGGCCAGATTTTGTTCATATGATTTTTTGATGTCTATGTTAAGTTGTTAATTATTGAAATTTATAGTACTTTTTTGTTGTTTTCAAGTAATACTTATTACTTCTTTTGCCCATACTTATATAGCATCGATAGAATTTCAAGAATTAACTGAGGTTTTATATATCTCTTTTAAATATTTTAAGTTGTTAATTATCATAATTTACAGTATTTTTAATATAATTATTAAATATATAAAAGACTAAAAAGAATAAGATAAATACATTAAAATAGAGAAAATATAAACGAAACTTCCAAATTATCCTTACATGTCAAAGAGGTATATTGTTTTGTTGCCAGCTTTGGCATGAACCCCCTCTTATAAGATAGGTAAAAAATATGTTTTTAAAGCTTTTACGATTAGTTCAATATCAACAAATTTTTAAATAATAGAAATGATATTAATTACTCCTTTCATTCACTTTTAGTTGTTAAAATTTTTTAAATTTGATATCATTTTTACTTGTCATTTTTGACAAATCAAGGTAGGATAAAATGTTTTCCTATTATTTCCTCAATTTATTTTCACTGAGTTAATGACTTTGAAAAATATAGTGAGTAACTACGCTCGGGATTGTATCTTGTAATGACCCGCTAGGTCATTTTTGCGTACTACAACCTTTTGTTATTTAGAGCATTCATATAGCAACTTCAAGTCATTTATGACCTACTGATACTAATAGCTCGGTCGCTTAGTCATTCACTTTGATGTTTTACAGTTTTCTATGTTTGAAGGCCTTTATAACTTGAAAAATTAATTTCAGACTAAAATGTAAGTAAACATCAGAATGAAATTCTGATAGTTCCATTAGCTTTGGAATGGACAAATTAGGTTAGAAGTATGGTCAGCTCGAGTACTGGGCTTTTGGTGCGAGTTTAAACCACATTTAGCATTTTAACCTTGACAATTGGTCAAAAGTTGACTTCATTCAACATTCTTGGAAAATGTCTCTGGATGAGAATTCTGACATCATTATTAGCTCTGGAACATCGAGTTTGGTCTAGAATGACCTTTCATTTAGTTCTCGAGGCTTTTGAACTCATTTTAAGCCCCTTAGTGGAATTTGAAATAATCATGAGAGTGGGACCCACATCCAGTAGTAATGACCTCCTCTAGAAAATTTGATTGCTCTATTGTGTATGGCCTGACCCAACACTTTGAAGTATTGACCGCTCTTGGGCGTAGCCCATCACGGATTTGTCACTTTGGGATCACTCCAAAAGGAGCCTCACAGTATGTAGACCAGTCTTTTACTTATATGCCCAACATCTCTCTTGTGTTTTGCCGATGTGGGACTTCTCATCTCAAAGGGTTGTTACATACACCCCCTCTATGGACTCAGAGTCCTCGCTGAGGTTTGCCCCACCGCATGGGATTCGTCTAGACTCAGCACTGAGGTTTGCCCCGCCTCACTAGGATTCACCTAAACTCAGTTGAACTCTGATCCACATCAACAATACTGGCATAAGAGTGACTCTGATACCACCTGTAATGACTTGGCCTAACACTGTGAAGTATTGTCCGCTCTTGGGCCTAGCCTGTCATGTATTATCCCTTTGGGATCATCCTAAAAGGTGCCTCACAGTATATAGACCATTCCTTTACTTATATACTCAACATCTCTCTTGTGTTTTACGGATGTGGGAGATCTCATCTCAAGATAGGTTGTTACACATTGACTCTGAAACATCGAATTTGGTGGGTAATATAGTCCATTTGTGTACATAAAATTCTGAATGAATTCTAAATGTTCCATCGAAAATTTGAAAGTTGGGAAAACTTAGCTTGTTTGAGAAGGTGGATTGTCATTATTCACATTTTCATTCTTATTTCGATTCTGATTTAGAGCTGCATTTATTGTGTTGTTTGCGTTATCTTGGGCCATCTTTCTTAGTTTTCTCTGGATCTCTGGGTCAAACAGAGTCAAAGGATTGGCTCGACTTAGCGTGTTGGGCATACACTACACCTGTACTCTGAAATAGAACAAATATAACAAAAAATATAAAATGAGAGAAATAAGAATTAGTTCTCGAACTACTCAAATTAAATAAGTCTAGCTGTATTCTCCGGCAACGGCGCCAAAATCTTGATGCCACCCAAGCTACACCTTATTTTTAAGGCTAAAGTGGTCATTGTCAAGATATATAATCTGACCAAGGTTAGGGTCGATCCCACAGGGAATATGGTAGACTTAGAAGAATTCAAAGAAGTTCGGGTGGATTAACCAACTTATTTCCCCGAGGAGGGGGGGGGGTTGTAACAAATATGAAAAGTGATCATAGGCTAAGACAAGTATGAAATTAGTATGAAGATTTACTAGAGTATTGTGTTCCCTATGATTCCCTAACTCGTTATTACTAGATAACTGAATTCTTTTTCGGTGTGTAGCATGCAGAACGGTAAATTAAGTTTACCAAATCCTTTGATCCAGCGAGGGTCAAATTTCACTGCGTTATTTGATATATCCCCGCAGTGTGACATTATCTAACCCTTACCTATTGTTCTAGTAGAACCTCCCCTCGGCCCAGTTTGGTTGATTAGACAAGAAACATCAATCAAATCCTATTAATTAATCTATTTTCCTATTCATTACTTCCTTGATCCAGTCAGTAACACTAGGCGAGTTCAAACGTTGGTCACTGTTAAAAGGCATTCAAACCAAAGAGAATTAATTATATAGTAGAATCAATGGCGCAGAGTCAAAAAGAACGAAAAATATTAATAAACCAATCCAATAAATCCGTTTACATGAATGCATACTTTTCAAGAATTATGAATTATCCGATTTTATCTTGTTAGTTCTTCATGGTTCTCACAACCCTAGTTATGGATTTAGCTACTCATGATAAGTGTAGATGTAAGAATCATGAATTTGAATAATATAATTGAGTAGTTACACAAGAGAATTTAGAATAATAAATCCAAGCTCTTCACTAAGAATCACAAGATTGAGTTAAAAGTAAGAAATAATATTTCACAAGAGTTTCTCTCAAACTCTATACTGTACTATGCTTTTCTATGATGTTCCTCTACTGTTTCTTATGAAAAATAACCTAAAAAAAAACTTATTTATAGAGTTTAAAATACAAAACCAAAACGAATTAGGATAATTGAGTCTCCGACTCTACGGATAGTTCTACGAGTCGTATAATATTTTATGGCCCATAGTAGGGCTTTTGTGGGTTGCATCTTCAATCTGGAGATAGCTTCTACGACACCCTTCTATGGCCGGTATAAAGTTTTACGGCCCGTAGGGGGTTTCGTCTGATGACTTTTCAGTAACTCCTCACTTTTTGATCCTCAGGGCACGACACCAAGTCTACGACTCATAAAATCTTCTACAACTTATTTGTATGTTCATAGACTTAACTTCAAAAAGTCACTCTTCACTGAAGTTTTATACAAAACTAGGTTTATGGCCCGTTGAATTCTCTATAGCCCATAAAAGGTCTCGTTAAACCTCATCTCCAGCAAAATCACACATGTAGCCCAAAAATTATGACAACCCTCTAATCCTACAAAATACACATAAAAACACATTAAATCTACATCACTTTGAGAACACACAAAATTTCAAGTTTTAAGCATTAAAAATGTTGTATTTTGATAGCAAATCAATATATTGGTTTATTCACGAGATGTAAAGGACCATGAAAACCATTTGAGGATTGTGTTGCAAACCTTATGGGATAGATAACCCTTTACTAAATTTAGCATGTGTGAACTTTTGCCAAGAGAGGTGGCTTTTCTTGATCCTATTATTTCGAGTGATGGTATTAAAGTTGATCCAAAGAAGATTGAGGCTGTGAAGATTAGCTTAGACTATTGCCTCCATATGATATTAGGAGCTTCTTGGGTTTGGTCAGATATTACAAAAGGTTTGTTTATGGAATTTCCTCCATTGCTTCTTCATAAACGAGGTTGACCTAAAAAAGATAAAATTCCAATGGTCCGATGAATTTGAAAAGAGTTTCCAATTCTTGAAGATTTGTCTTACTTCGACTCCTATTTTGACATGCCCGAAGGTCTAGATGGTTTTATTGTGAATTTTGATACCTCACATATAGGCCTTGGTTGTGTTTTGATACAACATGAAAAGGTCATTCCCTATGCTTCAAGGCAACTGAAAGTGCATGAAAAGAACTATCCGACACATGATCTTGAGTTGTTGGCTATTCTATTTGCATTAAAAATAAGGTGACATTATCTTTATGGGGTACATATTGTTATATTCATCGATTATAAGAGTTTGTGTTACATTTTCAGCCAAAGAGATTTGAATTTAAGACAAAGAAAGTGATTGAAATTATTGAAGGATTATGACATACGTGTGATGTATCACTCTAGTAAGGCTAATATTGTGGCCGATACTTTGAGTATAGTATCTATGGGCAACACGGTACATGTTAAGAATAGGAATAAAGGAGTGGTCAAAGAATTGTATTGTTTGGCTCGTTTTGGGGTGAGATTGAGTAGCTTGAGTTATGGTGGTGTGTTGGTGTCCAATGGGGCGGAATCATCTTTGATGAAGTAAGTTAAAGCAAAACAAGACATGGACTCTATTTGTCACGCCCCAAGTTCCCGTAAGGCGGACCGGCACCCGTTACCGATAAGGCTTCGGGAGAACCAACCTATAACTAT
>JAPFFP010042732.1:0-13848 GCA_026153255.1 Solanum medicagineum
CATTCTTACTTTAGACTCTTGACATGATGATTGAGTTTCCTATTTCTTGAGTTGAGCTATTTGAGTTGATGTTATTCTTGTTTTACATGTTTCTTTCTGTCATTTTACATACTCGTAGATTCCATGTACTGACGTCCATTTGGGTCTGCATCTTTTCATGATGCAGAGACAGGTACTAGTGGTCATCAACAGGCACCCCATTAGGACCTATTTGCTTTTAGTTGATTGGTGAGCCTTCCCTACTCTCGGAGGACATTATGTTTTTATTCTAGATTTTAGAAATATTTTATTCTATTTAGAGGTAGCCATAGGTCTGTCATTGGCACCATTTAGTCAGATGTTTTAGAGGCTTCATAGACTAAGTTGTTGATGTGATTGAATGTTATTATTCACCAGTTTCTTTCACACTAGTCTTATTTAGTTGATGGATAGCTTGTTTAGCCTTTGGCCCTTTTATTATCAGTTGTCATTGCTTCTCATTAAGTATTCTTAATTATTGATGTCTTCTATTGTCATGACCCAAGCCTAGGGCCTAGATGTGACATGGCTGAAACGACCCCAAAAAGTGTCCAAAAATGTGCCTCGAAAGTGCCCAAAATCATAATTTCCATATATTTCAAAATCTATGTGTGATATCAAAAATCTGACTTCATATTCTTGATCAAGGGAAAAAAAATACGTGAGAAATAGGTCTAACCCCGATTTTAGATCGACCAAATCACAATTTCAATTTTCAAAGTTGGCGACTTCCAACAAGGGTTCGCGCCCCTGGCACGCGCTAGTGCTATTTTTTCCCAATTATTTTATCTCGGTTCAAGGCTTTTGGGTCTTGGGCCTAAGTCTTCACATATGTGAAAATACCTATACTTAGCGATATTTCAACACCATATCATACAAGACATTCCCCAACACTCTCTCAAACACTTAGACAAATATTTCACCCAAAATTCAAGTGCCAAATCTCATTCTGGATCTTAGGGAAATCACTCAAGCTCAAGTCTCCATTCAAATCTTCATCAAGGAATTCCCCAAAGTTAAGGTATGTGGGTTTCACCCATTGGGTCGTTTCACCCATGGTGCCCAATTTTTCTTTTTACCTAAATTACATGTTTCCAAGTTGATTTTCTTATGGGTCTTCTTATTATGAATTTGACTATGAACTATGTTGGAGTTCTGTAAAAGTGTGACTATTTATGCATGTTTTGAGCTATGAATCTATGATCTATGATGAGTTTTGATGAAGGGTTTTAATGTATTTTGCAGGTGCTATTACCAAGTGTTGGTGGGTTGATTTACTTCAAGATTTGTTGCATGATTTCACTCTTTAATTGCATGGTTTTACACTAGCATTACACACCCACCAAGTGTGATAAAATGTTCGGTTTAGGGTTCTTGACCTATTGATGATCCATTGCATGACCTATGACTTGAGCGACTTTATGATGATGAAAGGAAGGTATATATGTGTTGTTTTCATCATAAGTATCTATTGTGTTGCAAGTTGAACACCCCTAGTTGAGGGGGTGCTAGACCTCAATCACCATGAATGGCGGGGTGAGACCACCATCAACCAATTGAGGGGTTGATACCTCAATCACTATAGATGGCAGGGTGCGACCACCATCAACCAATTGAGGGGTTGATACCTCAATCACCATGGATTGCAGGGTGTGACCACCATTATAATGTTGGTCTCTTACTACATATGTAATATATGTTCTATGTAAGCATGTTTTACTTCAAGCATTACTCATGCTTGCCATATTGCTATATGCTTATTTATTGCCTAATTATGCATTTCGATTATGTTGCCTATCTCTTGGTGTGTTGCGTCCTACATACTACTACATTCAAACATTCTAACGCATACCCTATGCCTAGATGATATTAACATGTATGAATCGAGCTCCACTTGATCATCCTCCTCCTCCTCCACGTGGCTAGTACGATTTCTCTCAAAGCAAGTTGGTGAGTCCTCAACTCCGAGGACATGCTTCTCTTGATTTATGCTATGTATTGACTCTTTTTATATTGACAATTTATGACTATGAGGGTGAGCCCGAAGATTGTCTTGGGCCGCACTCCTACCTATGTAGTAGAGGTATTGTTGGAGCCTTATGATGTATTAACGCTATTCTGTGTGCTTGTTATGTTTCTATTGTATCAAGGATGTCCCTTAGCACCATATTCCCTTTTTACTATCTCTTATTGTTGTTTTATTGCTTTCGCAATCAAGGATGTGTAATGATATGAAGGTGAAATATGGCTAAGTATAGGTATTTTTATGCATAGGAAGACTTAGGCCCAAGACCCAAAAGCCTTGAACCGAACAAGAAAAACTGAGTAAAAATAACACTAGTTCGCGCCCCAGCCGTGTCCCGCCAGGGGCGCGGCTAGACACTGGAATTCATAATTTTTGGATTTTCAAATTTTGACATGATTTCTCTAAAATCAGGGTTAGACCCATTTCTCACTCAATTTTGCCCCTAATCAAGAATATGAAGTCGGATATTTGATATCACGCACGTATTTTGAGATATATGAAAATTATGATTTCGACCACTTTTGAGGTACATTTTCGGGCACTTTTTGGAGTCGTTTTAGAACCCACCGGTGTTCTATGGGTCTAAAGTTGATGAGGACCCTCAATAATTAGTTGATGAGGTGTACAAAGTGTTGGCTGTTATGGACATTAGGTCGGAGGAGAAGGCAGAATTGGCGACTTACCAATTCAAGGGGGTGGCTCAAATATGGTACACTTTATGGAAAGAGGAGAAAGGGAACAACAATGTGATCCTTTGGGAGGAGCTTAAGGTAGGTTTCCTCAACCATATCTTCCCTCTTAAGCTTAGGGAGGCCGAAATGATGGAGTTCATGAATTTGAAGCAAGGATCTATGAGTGTGAGGGAGTATGCCCTCAAGTTCAACCAACTCTCTAAATATGCTCCACACTTGGTTGCCGACCCGAGGTCTAGGATGAAAAAGTTCATGATGGATGTATCTGATTTGGTGAATGAGGAGTGTCGGGCCACTATGTTCATTAGTGACATGGATTTGTCCCGCTTGATGACTTATACCAAACAATTAGAGGGAGAAAGGTTGAGGAAGAGGAGAAGTAATGAGGCCAAGAGGGCCCATTTTGATGGTAAATTCCAAGGTCCCAAGGGTGTCCAATTTCTTCAATTCCAAGGATCTTCTCATGCTTCTAATAGAAGAATTGCCAATGACTACCCAAGGGCCCAAGCTGATGGTGTTGTCGTGTCTAATGCTATATGTCCAAAATATGATAGTGGTCATGGTGGTTCATGTTTGAGAGACACCAATGCTTGTTTTGGTTGTGAAGAAGTGGGTCACAAGAAGGTTGATCGTCCTCGTAATCAAAACAAGGGTAAGGATGTTCGTTCACAAGGTCGGGGTGCTAATGCCGTTCCTTCAGGGAGAGGAGGTCCAATCGGTTCTATGCTATTCAAGGGAGATAAGGAGTTGATGAGGTGCCCGATATTGTCACTAGTATGTTAAAAGTATTTGATTTTGATGTGTATGCATTGATAGACCCAGGTGCCACTCTTTGTTTTGTTACTCCTTTTGTTGCCAAAAAGTTTCATGTTTGAGCCCGAATTATTGTGTGAGTCTTATGAGGTGTCTACTCCCATTGGTTAATCTATTGTTGCTATAAAGGTCTATAGAAATTGTCCCATTTGCATTTGCATAAAATTTTGGCTTGTGATCTTGTTGAGTTGGACATGGTGGATTTTGATGAAATTCTTGGGATGGATTGGTTGCATGCATATTATGCCTCTATTGATTGTAGAACCCGTATGGCGAAATTTCAATTCCCAAATGAATCCATACTTGAGTGGGAGAGTTATGATGTGGTGGTCAAGGGTAGGTTTATCTCATGCATTAAAGCCCAAAAGTTGATCTCTAAGAGGTGTCTCTATCATCTTGTGAAGGTTAGGGATGTGGAGTCCAAAGTCTTTCCTATAAAGTCGGTTCTGGTGGTTAATGAGTTTCTTGATTCTTTTCAAATGACCTTCCCGGCGTTCTTCCTAAAAGGGAAATAGATTTTGTATAGACCTCCTTCCCAATAGTCAACCTATTTCTATTCCTCTTTATCGTATGACCCCGATGGAATTAAAGGAGTTGAAGGAGAAATTGAGGGATTCATTGGATAAGGGTTTTATTAGGCCTAGCCAATACCTTGGGGTGCACCAGTGTTGTTTGTGAAGAAGGATGGGTCTCTTAAAATGTGTATTGACTACTGACAACTTAATAAGGTTGCCATCAAGAATAAGTATCCTCTACCAAGGATTGATGATTTGTTTGAACAACTTCAAGGGTCTAGTCACTTCTCTACGATTGATCTCCGGTCGGGGTATCATCAAGTGAAGGTGAGGGAGGGTGACATTCTCATGATGGCCTTCCGGACTAGGTATAGACATTTTGAGTTTGTGGTTATGTCTTTTGGGTTGATCAATGCGCTAGCTATCTTCATGGATCTTATGAATAGGGTCTTCAAACCCTACCTTGATTTGTTTGTTGTGGTTTTCATTGATAATATCTTGATCTACTCTCATAGCGAGGGGGAGCATGTAAGTTATTTGAGGGTGGTGTTTCAAAGATTGAGGGAAGAGAAGTTGTATGCTAAGTATGAGAAATGTGAATTTTGGTTGAAAGAGTTTGCCTTGCTAGGTCATGTGGTGTCGGGGGCTAGTATTAAGGTGGATCCTAAAAAGACGAAAGTGATTAGATATTGGCCTAGACCTTTGACTCCATCGGATATTAGAAGCTTCTTGGGCTTAACGGATTACTATCGGAAGTTTGTGAATATGTTCTCTTCTATTTCTTCTTCCACGACTAAGTTGACTCAAAGAAGGCTAAGTTTGTGTGGACTGATGAGTGTGAAAGGAGTTTTCAAACCTTGAAAGATAAGCTTTTGTCCGCTCCTATTTTGTCTCTACCGGAAGGGTTAGAAGGGTTTGTGGTGTATTGTGATTCCTCCCGGATTGGTTTGGGGTGTGTCTTGATGCAAAATGGTATGGTGATAGCCTATGCTTCTAGGCAACTCAAGGTGTATGAAAAGAATTATCCTACTCATGATCTTGATTAGATGTTGTGGTTTTTGCTTTGAAAATTTGGCATCATTATTTGTATGGGTGCATGTTGATGTGTTTACCAATCATAAAAGCCTCAAATATGTGTTCACTAAAAAAGATCTCAATTTGAGGCAAATAAGGTGGTTAGCACTTCTTAAGGATTATAATATGAGTGTACATTATCATCCCGGTAAGGTAATGTTGTGGCTGATGCTTTGAGTAGGGTGTCTATGAGTAGCCTAGCTGATATTGGTGGTAGTGGCAAAGAGGTGGCTAGAGAGGTCCATCACTTGGGTAGATTAGGGGTTAGGTTGTAAGATTTTGATAATGGTGGTATTGTGGTTGTTGATGGTTCAAATTCTTCCTTGGTTGATGAGGTAAAAGCAAAGCAAGATCTTGATCCCTCCTTGTTAGAATTGAAGGCTTTGGTGGGTGATGTCAAGGTGGAGGTTTTCTACCAAGGGGGAGATGGTGCCCTTAGGTACCAAGTTAGGTTGTGTGTGCCTAGTGTTGATGGCTTGAGAAAGAAGATTCTTGATAAGGCTCATAATTCTTCCTATTCTATTCACCTCGGTTCTACAAGATGTATAGAGATTTGAGGGATGTGTTTTGGTGGGGAGGTATGAAGAAAGACATTGCCAAATTTGTATCCAGTTGTCATAGTTGCCAACAAGTCAAAGCCGAACATCAACGGCCGGGTGGCCTAACTCAAGATATAGAGATTCCTACTTGGAAGTGAGAGGAAATTAAAATGAATTTTGTGGTTGGATTTCCTAAGACTAGAAAGGGTTTTAATTCAATTTGGGTTGTGGTTGATAGAATGACAAGTCGGCTCATTTTTTACCGGTTAATACTACTTATGGGGCCAAAGACTATGCTAAATTGTACATTCATAAGTTGATTAGATTACATGGGGTGCCCTTGTCCATCATATCGGATCGTGGTGCTCCATTCACTGCTCACTTTTGGAGGTCCTTCTAAAGAGGTCTTGGTACCAAGTTTAAGCTTAGTACAGCCTTTCACCCTCAAACGGATGGCCAAGCTGAAAGAACTATCCAAACTCTTGAGGATATGCTTAGAGCTTGTGTTTTGGATTTTAAGGGTAGTTGGGATGATCATCTTCCATTGATTGAGTTTGATTATAATAATAACTATCATTCTAGCATTGGTATGGCTCCTTTTGAGGCCCTCTATAGTAGACGTTGTGGGTCCCTGGTTGGATGGTTTGAGGTAGGAGAAATGGCTTTGTTGGGTCCAGATCTAGTCATGAAGGCTATGGATAAGGTAAGTTTGATTAGAGAGAGGTTGAAAACAACCAAAAGCCACCAAAAGTCCTATGCCGATGTGAGGAGAAGGGATCTTGAATTTAAAGTTGGTGATTGGGTCTATTTGAAGGTTTCACCCATGAAGGGTGTGGTTCATTTTGGTAAGAAGGGTAAATTGAGTCCAAGATATGTGGGTTCTTAAAGGGTGTTGAGGAGGATTTGTAATGTAGCTTATGAGTTGGAGTTGCCTAGTGAAATGTGAAACGACCCCAAAAAGTGCCCGAAAATGTGCCTCGGAAGTGCCCCAAATCGTAATTTTCATATATCTCAACATCTATGGGCGATATCAAAAATTACGACTTAATATTCTTATTCAGGGGGTCAAAATTAAGTAGAAAAGGGTCGAAGCCCGATTTAAGAGCAACCATAGCCAAATTTAAAAATCGCAAAAAATGCGATTTCCAGAGACGATCTGCACCCCTAGCGTGTCGCGCCAAGGGCACGCTCCTATGTATTTTTTGGTCCAGTTTTCCTATCTCGGTCCAATACTTTTGGTTCTTGGGCCTAAGTGTTCCCAAACTTGAAAATACCTATACTTAGCCATATTTCACTCTCATATCATCCAAAACATTCCCCAGTACTCACTCAAACACTTAGCCATATTTTCACTACTAAATTCAAGTCCCAAAACCTTTTCCGGATCTAAGGATTTCCTTCAAGGTTCTTCTTCAAGCTTCAAGTCCCCATCTCCAATCTTCACCAAGTTCATTTCCAATCTAAGGTATGTGGGTTTCTTTTATGGGTTCCTTTCACCCATGATGCCCAAGCTTCCTTTTCTTACAAATTGCATGATTTAAAGGTGATTTATTCATGGGTCTTGATTATTATGAAAATCACTGCACAATATGTTTGAGCATATGAAATTGTTACTGTCTTATCATATTTTGCTATGAATCTAAGATCTATTGAGAGGATTGGTGAAGGATTTTGATGTTTATTGCTTGAGGTGTTACCAAGTATCTATTGAAGCTTTTACATTGAATTTACTAGCATGATTTCACTGTTGAATTGCATGATTTTACACTAGCACTATACATCCTCTAAGTGTTTGATAAAATGTCCAGTTATGATTTCATAAGCAATTGAAGATCCAAAGCATGAGATATGATATCATTGATATTATGATGATGAAATGAGCTTATGAAATGATATATTCTATATAAAGTGTTGCATTAGACCATGCCCGATCCCGGGGGACTAAGAGTCTGGATAACCGAGATGGGAGTTTGTACTCATCAACCATGTGAGGGGTTTGTACTTCGCCACCAAGGTGATAGGCTGAGATTATCATCAACCATGTGAGGGGTTTGTACTTAGCCACCAAGGTGATAGGGTGAGATTATCATCAACCATATGGGGGTTTGTACTTCATCAATAGGGTGATGGTGTGACATATCATCAACCAACCAAGGGTTTTGTACTTTGGAAATCTTGTTTGGTCTCTTCTATACATATGATATCCTACTATAAGTATGAGTTACTTAAGCATGTTTTACTCAAGCATTGATCATATGTGCCATATTGTTAAATGATGTCTATTGCCTATTGTTATGCATTTTGATTATGATGCCCATCTCTTGTTGCATTGCATCCTACATACTTAGTACATTCAAACGTACTAACGCATATTCTTGCCTACATGATATCACCATGTAGGAACCGTAGCCCAAGTTGATCATCCTCCTCCACATGGCTAGCTTAGTATCATTCAAGCTAGTTGGTGAGTCCTCCATTTTGGGGACATTGGTCTATGATTCTCTTTTTATGTATTGAGACACTCTTCTTTGTTTTCTATTTTGACTATGAGGGTAAGCCAAGCTGCTTTTTCTTGGCCCCCCTCTCTTATCTGTGTTGTAGAGGTGGTGTTGGATGTGCTATTTATCTATGTCATGAGCCTTGATTCTTTTGTCTCTAGGTGTTGATGTTATGCAAGCTTTCTCTTAGTCCCAATTCTCCTTGTTTATTTTTATTATGTTAGTTTACATTGCTTCTGCGACCAAGGATGTGTAATGATATATTCTGAGGCTTGTTTGGGATTCCTTCGGGTTTCTCATTCACCGATCACGTCTAGGCCCTAGGCTTGGGTCGTGACAAAATGGACTTGGTTCATCCAGTCTTTCATGTATCCATGTCGAGGAAATGTGTAGGTGACTCAAATGCTATTGTCCTGTTGGATGTTATGGGTGTTGTTGAAGACAACTTGACTTTTAAAGAGGTTCCAATAGAGATCTTGGATAGACAAGTGAAGAGATTGAGGAACAAGGATGTGGCTTCCGTTAAGGTCCTTTGGAGCAATCAACAACTTGAAAGTGCTACATGGGAGGCCAAAACAGACATGCAAAAGTGATATCCCTATCTTTTCCATTCTACTCAAGCCCAAGGTACTAGTTCTAAGTCTTCTATATGATTTCATGTCTCATGTATCAGCTCTTATGTCATTTGCATGCATTCATGTTTCTGTTGACAAGTTCATGACGATTTTGACACTTATTTTGAGATTTTTGAAATGATGTTTAAGTGCATTGTTTCATTCTTATTGAGGCTGATTTCTTCATGATTACTTCTGTTATGTATGGTTCTTTGACATTCAGGGATGAATATTCCCAAGGGGGAGATATTGAAACGACCCTAATAAGTGCCTGAAAATGTGCCTCAAAAGTTTCTGAAATCATAATTTCCATATATCTCAAAATCCATGCGTGATATCGAAAATCCGACTTCATATTCTTGATCAGGGGGGCAAAATTAAGTGGGCAATGGGTCTAACCCCAATTTTAGAGCGACCGAATCACAATATAGATTTTCAAAGTTGGGGCTTTCCAGTAAGGGTTCGTGCCCCTGGCGCAACGCATCTTAGGCGTGACCCAGTGTTATTTTTGCCCAGGTATTTTATCTCGGTCCAACGGTTTTTGGTCTTGGGCCTAATTCTTCCTATACATAAAAATACCTATACTTAGTCATATTTCAACTCCATATCATACAAGACATTTCCTAATACTCTCTAAAACACTTGCATTCTGGGTCTTAGAGAAATCACACAAGCTTCAAGTCTCCATTCAAATCTTCATCAAGAAGTTCTCCAAAGTTAAGGTATGTGAGTTTCAACCATTGGGTCCTTTCACCTATGGTGCCCAAGCTTCCGTTTTACCTAAATTACATGTTTCTAAGTTGGTTTTCTTATGGGTCTTATTATGAATTTGACTATAAACTATATTGGGGTTTTGTAAAAGTGTGACTGTTTATGCATGTTTGAGCTATGAATCTAAGATCTATGATGAGTTTTGATGAGGGGTTTCAATGTATTTTGCAACATAGTATTACCAATTGGTGGGTTGATTTACTTCAAGATTTTTTGCATGATTTCACTCTTTAATTGCATGCTTTGACACTAGCATTACACACCCACCAAGTGTTTGATGAAATGTCCAATTTACGGTTCTTGACCTATTGATGATCCATTGCATGACCTATGACTTGAGCGACTTTATGATGATGAAAGGAAGGTATATATGTGTTGCTTTCACGAAAAGTATCTATTTTGTCGCAAGTTGGCCACACCTAGATGAGGGGGTGCTAGACCTCAATCACTATGGATGGTGGGGTGAGACCACCATCAAACAATTGAGGGGTTAATGCCTCAATCACTATTGATGATGGGGTGTGATCACTATAAACCAATTGAGGGTTGATACCTCAATCACTATGGATGGCGGGGTGTGACCACCATCAACCAATTGAGTGATTGATACCTCAATCACCATGGACGGCGAGGTGTGACCACCATCATAATGTTGGTCTCTTACTACACATGTAATATGTTCTATGTAAGCATATTTTAATTCAAGCATCACTCATGCATGCCATATTGCTGTATGCTTATTTATTGCCTAATTATGCATTTCGATTATGTTGCCTATCTCTTGTTGCATTTGCATCCTACATACTTACTATATTCAAACGTACTAACGCATACCCTATGCCTACATGATGTTACCATGTAGGAACCCGAGCTCCACTTGATCATCCTCCTCCTTCGCATGGCTAATATGATTTCTCTCAAAGCAAGTTGGTGAGTCCTGAACTCCAAGGACATGCTTCTCTTGATTTATGCTATGTAATGACTCTTTATATGTTGGCAACTTATGGCTATGAGGGTGAGCCCGAAGATTGTCTTGGCCCTCGCTCCTATCTATTAACTAAAGGTGTTGTTGGAACTTTATGATGTATTAATATTATCTATGGGCTTGTTATGTTTTTATTGTATCAAGGATGTCCCTTAGCCCCATGTTCCCTTTTTACGATCTCTTATTGTTGTTTTATTGCTTCCGCGACCAAGGATGTGTAATGATATATTTTATTCTATGGGCTAATTTTTTCATGGGTACTTCCTATTATGCATTATATATACGAGTTATGTTTGATTTTATCAATTATTAGTTGATTATGCATGAATACTTATTGAAAGCTTATTCCATGAGTTGATTTGTATCTACTGAGGCTATGCATGATATGAACTATGAAAACTATGGAGGATTGTGAACTTTTAAGAGGGATTTCATGATACCCAAATTAAAGGTACTACAATGTTGGTGGATTGTCTTGCATGACTTTAAAATGGATTGATTTTATTCTTTCTTGTCTTATACTCTTAAATTACATGATTGAGCATATGTACATATACCCACCATGTTTGACTAAATTTACATGACAATGATTCTTATGTTGATGAAAGACTATTACATGATTTGCAAAAAGAGTATTTCTATGGTGATTATGGGCTCCCAAACATGTATTAAACTCATAAAAAGTTTCTACGATCTACAAGTGAATAGTTGAGCTCTTATTCTATGTTTTATTCTCATGTGAATTGTGAAGCCTACTAGAAGGGGTTATGACTAAGCTGTATTACTCACCCTCTAGTACAATACAATTATCTGCATTAAGGGGTTATGACTTAAGTTATATTCCTCACCCTCATGTAAGATTTGAAACTATGCACTATCTAGTGCTTACATGAAGGTGTTATGACCTAAGCTATATTCCTCACCATCATGTACTATCCAATACCTACTAGGAGAGGTTATGACCTAAGCTATATTCCTCACTCTCTAATACAACGTATTTGGATGAGCTACTTATGCTACTTTATTGTGTTAAACAAGTTACGTAAGTATGGTTAGTTTCATGCATGTTTTAACCTAAGCATTGATTATGCATGTCATATTGAGCTCATATCTAACGATTATGATTACACATCTTTATTGTTATGACTTATGATCCTTGTTGCATTGCACCCTGCATACTTAGTACATTCCAAGTACTAATGCATACTTTATGCCTACATATAAGCACTATGTAGGGACTGGAGCTCCTATTGATCCTCCTCCTCCAGGTGACTAGTCGGACCATTTGAAGTTTGCTTTGGGTGAGTCCTCAATTCCGAGGGCAATATCTATTTTATTTTCATTCCAATGCTAAGACTTGTCTAATTTGGATACTTACTTTAAGGGTGAGCTCGAGAAATGTCTTGGCCCCCACTCCATTTGTGGTAAAGGTGTCGTTGTATAATGTGTTGGTTATGTATTATTAAGCTTAACTCCTATTATGACTCCATTTTATGAAAGGCGTCCCTTAGTCCCGGTTCCCTTTTGAATCAACTGTCACTTGTTGATGTTTATTATGTTTTCACAACTAAGGATGTGTAAATGATATGCTAAGAGGATTTTTTGGGATCCTTTTGGGTTCTCCATCGCTGTTATCCCGGTCCCAGCCTAAGGCCTAGATGTGACACGACGAAAGAGATACCTAATCTTGAAATCATGAAATTCATAAAAAAAGAGAGAGTTGGGCTCCATGGGTGAACGAACCCATGGATGAAGACCTACATACCTAAACCTTGGAGTTGCTTGAAGAGAATTGGAGGAAGACTTGAGTCTTGAGTTGGATTCTTGAAATCAAAAGCAAGTTCTTGAGATTCTTGAGATTGGATTTGATGATGAATTGGGAGGATTTTAGGAGGGTTCTGAGACTTCTAGGGCTTGAAAAATGGTGAAAAGTTGAAGTATTCCATATATATAGTCATAGGGTTATTACCCAAATTCCCTTGAGCGAAATTGGAAAATTAAGGGAATTTCTGCATTGGTACGCGCACTGGGCACAACATGGACCCATCACGGAGGCACCCTTTCACCAGTCCGCATCCTGTCCGCGACGCGGACTGGTCGTGTACCAGTTTCTACTCTCATAGCAAAAAAATTATTTTTCACTACGGGTCATCTAAAAATCGAAGGCCACCCATTTCCTGCACAATTTTACCACTTGAACGAGAATATGAAGTCAGATTTTTGAAATCATGCACAAATTTTGAGATATTCGAGAATTACACTACTGGGTATTTCCGAAGCACATGAAAGGTATCACAATATCTCCCCTGGGACATATTTGTCCCGAATGTACAGAAATCATATGTAAGAGGAATGATTAGGAGAATTTCAGCCCCACATGGATGCAATAAATGCACTTAAACATCATTCTCAAAAGTTTTCAAGCATATACATTAAAAATCACCAAAACTTGTCACCATGAACATAAATGCATGCCCAAAAAAAATGATACAAGGGCTGAAACTCAAGACTTGAATCATAGATAGGACTTAATTTATTACCTTCGGCTTGAGTAGGGTGAAAGAGGTAGGAATATTGTTTCTTCATGTTTGCTTTGGCTTCCCAAGTGGCACTTTCGACTTGTTGATTCCTCCAAATGACTTTGACGGATGCCACATCTTTGTTCCTTAGCCTTTTCACTTGTGTATCCAATATTTCTACCGGAACCTCCTCATAGGTCAAGTTATCCTCCACAAAACCCACAACTTCTAAGGGTACAATAGTACTTGGGTCACCTACAAACTTTCTCAACATAGACACATGGAAGACTGGATGAACCATACTCATATCCGTCGGCAACCCCAATTCATAGGCAACCGTAACAATTCTCCTCAAAATTCTATAGAGTCCCACAAACCTTGGGCTTAATTTCTCTTTCTTGCTAAATCGGACCACACCCTTCATGGGTGAGACCTTCAAATATACCCAATCATCAATATTAAACTCAAGGTCTCTCCTTCTCACATTGGAGTAGGACTTTTGCCTACTTTGAGCCATCTTCAATTTCTCTCTTATCAACTTCACCTTCTCCAAAGCTTCCATAACCAAATTCGGGCCTAACAAATCCATTTCCCTATATCAAATCACCCAACCAGGGATCTACAGCGCCTATCATATAAGGCTTCAAAGGGAGCCATGCCAATACTAGAGTGATAGTTATTGTTGTAAGCAAATTCAATGAATGGAAGACGTTCATCCCGACTACCTTCGAACTCCAAAATATAAGCCCTAAGCATGTCTTCAAGAGATTGAATTGTCCTTTCG
>JAPFFP010042733.1:0-13848 GCA_026153255.1 Solanum medicagineum
ATATATATATATATATATATATATATATATGTATGTATGTATGTATGTATGTATAGTTCAACCAATATCATAATTTCAAACAATCATAATCAATAAGGAGAAACTTTCTAGGATTTATACATCGACAAATAACTCAATCATTTACTTAAAAATTCAATAATGAGTGAAGTGCTGGATGATACAACACAATGTCAAACAATTGTGATGCATGTCCGTCTTATGATACACATCTATCAACAGAACCCATGGGGGTCTCGCATAGACCATGTATCCATTGGAAGAAACCTCAGCTACTAGAAGAGACCTCGACAATATTCATGACCGGTAGAAACCTCGACCCCAAATATCAATATCTTTGTCAATAATCAAAACCAGTAGTAATCTCGGTACCAAGTATCAATGTCTCTCTTATTCCATTTCCACAATCCAATCTAAATAAGCATACACATAGAGAATGAATGAGGTTTGAAGAACATAATACCATATATTTATAACTCAACAGATACATCAACATTCATTAGTAATTAACTCACAACACGTACATAATTTTCCATATTTAAATTTTCACATAAACACATCAATATAATGCCTCAGCTCATTCCATAGAACGTTTCACGTAATTACACATTTCATCCAATTCACATTACATCTCAGTTGTATAATTACGAAATATAGGTTCAACACACTTAACTATAAGTTAGAAATACACTTGCCTTAGCCAAACGTCACAATCAATTTGGAGCTTGAACTTTTCCCTTATGATTATACTCCAAATCACCACAATCTAGTCAAAAATTGATTCACACATTTCAAAACGATGACATTAAAATCATACAATTCAGAGAAGAAGGGTAAAATGATCCAAAAATTTGATACCATAAATCGAGGCTAAAATCTGAATATTTTTAGATGAAAATGTTCTTCATGTTATTAGGAATCTATGAGTAAAAACTATTTTGAAAATGGAGATTAAATAAGTACAAAATCACCATTTTTTATGAATATTGGAGTTCATGAAAAGACCCCAATTTTTCTACTTGAAAACACTAAATTTGATATTAAATCAAGAAATAATCAATAAGTAATGAAGAGGAAATTCGAAAATATCTTTTCTAATGAATTCTCCTTGAATAAACCAAGTGAAATTGCCCCTCCACAAGCTTGAAAATGTCTAAAATAGTGGAAGAATTCAAATCTTGTAACTTAAGGACACTGGTTTTCTGGGATTTTTAACTCTCTACTTTCGCGTCATGGGGCTCGCGAATTCATAGATCAACGGTCAAAGAATCCCCCGGATGCAGACCGAGCCTCTGCAATTGTTGCCTAGTTCTTGCAAGCACAATGGGTCCAAGAATGCAGAGGTAGGCTCCACGAAACCGAAGGACATAAGGTGCATCAGGTGTCAACAATTTTTAGCAAAGATAAAAAAATCTCGAAATGAAACTTCAAAATTCTTTCGGAACCCAGTACACACAAACCACATATGCAACCCAACTAAATTTAATATTTTAGATTCAAGGGAATCATTGAAAATTTAATTCAAGGTCTCCTTAACCAGGAATCTCATAAGTCGCAACTAAAGTAACTTAGGAACTAGAAATACCTAAACGCTACTGAAATACCCAAAAATTATGACAAAACTCATTCTACAACTAAAATTACCTCCCGAAACTAGTGAAACCATTAGAAATCCAATCCGAGCACCTGAACTCAAAGTGTTGACCACCGTCAAACCTAAATTAATTTTCCACTCAAATTCCAACTTGGAACCTAAAATCCACATATCAACTCCAAATTTGATTCAGATGACTCTCCTAGACCAATTTCCATATTTGAAAACTGATGGAATCAACAGAATTCTATTCTAAGATCCGAATCTCCAAACGACTCAAAAGTTCAAAACTAGGCAACTTAAGTCTTCAAAATTCAATTCTTTAACAAAAATCTACGTTTTTACCAGATTTATAAAAAAAATCAAACTTTCAAAATCAATTAAATATAACTCGAGGTAGCTATTAGAAGGGTTTATATAGTAATTTAAATTCTTGACTAAATTATGTTAATTATCGTTGGAATACAATAGACTTAATTAACTTATTTTTATTTTGCACTTTATCAAGGAAAAATATTAAATAAATATTTATTAAATTGTGCTCAAATAATAATTTGAAATCTAAATTTAGCTAATGGAATGATAAGTTAGATTTTTTTTTTTTTAAAAAAGTAATCATGATTTGTTAAATGGGCAATGTAAATAGAAAAAAAAAATCCTATAAAAGTATTTCATGATTTGTTAAAGCGGACATGCGTGTTTGGCTAACAACATAATGTCTCCCACTTCATATAATTACTATAAAACATGGAATTAACTAGTTCAGTATAACTTGTGATTTTTAACTAGTTCACTATTAAACGAGTTATTAATAATAGTACTTGTTAAAACTTTTGGGTATCATATATTGTTAGTTGTAGATTTTATTCTCTATATTAAACATTTCACATCGAAATAATCTTAATTTGAAAATTTTATTCTTGGCCCATAATATGTACATACAACGTATGAGATGCATATATGGCACCCAAGATACACATTGATGTGCAAGATGCGCGTACAACGCATTAAACATGTGTCACACTAATTCAACCTTGATAGCTATGTCCTATTTATCATTTGAGTACACAAAGTTCCTATAACACAAACATATTTTTCGATGCATATATGGCACCCAAGACACACATTTGATGCGCGAGATGCACGTACAACACATAAAACATGTGTAACACTAATGCTACCTTGATAACTGATCACAAATGTTCTATTTATCATTTGAGTACACAAAGTTCCTATATCACAAACATATTTGTCAGTTTCCTAATAGGATTCTATATACTATTAAATGAACTTTGTGATTGGATCAGAGCATCCTATCCTAAAAGAATGTAATTATGTTAATAATGGTGGACCCGTATAAATGCTTGTTATATCAATATTTTCTTAATTACTCCATCTGTCAAGGAGTCAAGTTGCGCTGAAGTAAGAAAAAATTTAGATAAAATAACAACAAATTTGTAAAGTGGGCTTAAAAGTGCAGGAAACTTCCCTCTAAAAGTAAGAGGAAGACAAACATATCATTGATAGTCTAACCCATGAGTTAGAAAACTGAAATTTGATGATACTTTTCAAGCATTCATAAACTTTAGCATTATCAAAATTGGAAATATAGAATTTGATTAAGGAGGCCTAAACCTAACCTGCCTTTACTACAATTTCTTAACATCCTGTGAGGAGGATGCTAGAGGTAATGGGAATGTAATTGATCTGTTGCTTTAGATGGACTAGCGAATTTGCTCCTCAAAAATTAAAAAAGTACGAAAATATTAAATGAAATTGATCATTTTTGATATATTTGACAAATGAAATTACTCTGACAAAGAAAATAAAAAATATCTCATAGACAAGAATTCTTGCACATGCAAAAAGAGTTCTCTGTCGTTCAAAGAATCTGTAACTAAAAAATGCAAGTACAGTCACTCCAGTTCGAATTGCAGAATTGATAGCAAAAATACTAGAAAGACAAAAATACCATATGCAAAAAGACTCCATTGCACCTATTTATAAAATTGCAGGATACAACTAAATTTATTATTTTTACTATAGGGATTCCACAAATAAGCATATAGAAGAAATAGAAGGATACACAACCTTGGACATATCCTATGTTAGTTTCATGGCATACGATGAGAATTACCTGCATTGATATTAATTGAGCTAGTAAATTGAATAAAAATGTGTATAGTATGCGTAAATTATGTAATATGAATTTGGAAACTTTTTTCTTATCCCGCAAGATGCATATACAACATATGAGATGCACACAGGCACTCAAGATGCACATTTCATGCACGAGATGCACGTACAACGCAAGAAATGTACGAATTACACTAATTCTAAATTGATTGTGAAAATTGATCGCAAATGTCCTAGTTTATTATTTGAGTAAACAAAGATCTCCCATATCACCAAAATATTTTTCATTCCCCTAATAGAATTCTATATACTGTTAAACGAACCTTGTGATAGGATTAGAGCATCCTATCCTGAAAGAATAAAATTTTGTCAATAATGATAGACCCATGTAAATGCATGTTATATAAATACTTTCTTAATTGTTCTGCCTTTCAAGGGGTAAAGTCGGGCTTGAGTAACAATAAATTCAGATAAAATAACAATAAATTCAGAAATAGGCTTAGAAATATAGGAAACTTCCCTCCAAAAGCAAGAGGAAGACAAACATACCATAGATAATCTAACCCGTGAGTTAGAATACTCAAACTTGTTAATATTTTTCAAGCATTCATAAATTTTTAACATTATCAACACTAGAAAGATAAAATTTGATTAAGGTGGTCTAAACCTAACCTTCCTTTATTACAATTTCTTAACATCCTATGAGAAGGATGCGAGATGTAGTCAGTTTGTTGCTTTAGATGGACTAGTGGATTTTCTACTTTATATTAATAAAAAAAGAATCTACAAATAATAGAAGAAATCAATCAATTTAGATATATTTGAAAAATGAGATTATTTTGATTAAAAAATAGATAAATAAATAAGTAGCTCACCGCACTTGCAAAAAGTAGAGTCCTTCATTGTTCAAAGAATCTGTAAATAAAAAATGGACGTCTAACCACTATAGTTTGAATTGCACCTATAAGGAACGAAGCTAGAAATGTAGCGTGGTACTTATATAAGAATAGAGTCTAAGCCTAAAAGTTTCTAGAAAATTTGTGCGACTACAATAGAACTAGTGAGTGTAGCAACTTCTACCAGGGCTCCCTAGCTTCATTTTTAACTAGATAAGATTAATATTGAAGCTCCATTTCTGCTCCAGATCTTCCTCAAGATACGAAGTTGTGATGTTTCATTAATAGCAGAAAGGCAAAAATGCCATATGCAAAAAGACTCCACTGCCACCTATTTATATAAATGCGGGACGTAACTAAATTTATTACTTTTGCTAAAAGGCTCCACAATTCGAAGGATACACAAGCTTGGGCATATTCTATGTTAGTTTTGTAGCATATGATGAGAATTACCAACACCGATATTAATTAAGAATAAAACAATTATAGTACGCGTAAATCATATCATATGAATTTGAAAACTTTATTCTTAACCTACAAGATGCACATATGATGCTCGAGATACACATTTTGACATATGAGATACATGTACAACACATGAAATGTACATATTACACTAATTCTACCTTGATTGTATAAATTGAAAGCAAATGTCCATGTTTATCATTTGAGTACATAAATTTCTTACATCACCACTGTCATTTCCCTAATAGGATTCTAATACTATTAAATGGATCATTTGATTGGATCAAAGCGTCCTATCCTGAAAGAATAGAATTATATTACTAATAGTGGACCCATATCGAAACATTCTTAATTGCTTCATCTGTCAAGAGGTCAAATTAGGCTAGAGTAACAACAAATTCAGAAAGTGGTCTTAGAAATGCAGGAAACTTCCTACCAAAAGTAAGAGGAAGACAAACATACCATAAATAGTCTTACCCATGAGTTGCAAAACTTAAAATTTGTTAATATTTTTCAAACATTCATAAATTTCAGCATTATCAGAAGTAGAAAGATAAAATTTGATGGAGGAGGCCTACGCCTAACATTTCTTTTATTATAATTTCTTAAAATACTGTGAGGGGGATACTAGAGGCCATAGAAATGTAGTCTGTTGCTTTAGATGAACTAGTTGATTTGCTCCTTCAAATTGAAAAAAAAAAGGAAATCTGCAAATATTAGAAGAAATTAGTCGACTTAAATATATTTGACAAATGAGATTACTCTGATAAAAAAAACCTCAGAGACAAGAATGCCTCCTCATGCAAAAAGTACAGTTCTTTATGCGGTTCAAAACATCTAAATTCACCAATAAGGAATGATGCAAGAAATGTGGTATAGTACTTATACCCTATGGATGATAAGAATAGAGGCCAAGAAAGTATGATGGATTCTAAGCCTAAAAGTCGTTAGAAAAGTTGTGCGATTACATTAATCACGAGAACTGGTGAGTGCAACTCCGTATCTTCCTTTTCAATTAGATGGGCTAACTGTTGAATCTCCATTTTTTCTCTAGATCTTCATATCCTCCTCAGGGTATGAAATTGTAGTGTCTCATTAAGCAGAACCGATAGCAAAAATATTGGCAAGGCAAAAATGCCATATGCAAAGAGACTCCATTGCCACCAATTTATAAAATTGCATAATGCAATTAAATTTATTGTTTTCAATATATGGAGAAGAAATCAAAAGATATAGAACCTTAAGCATATCCTATGTTACCTTCGTGACATATTATTAGAATTACCTGCACCAATATTAATTGAACTGGTAAATTGAACAAAACTCAAATTTGTTAATATCAAAATTAGAAAGATAAGGAGGTCTAAACCTGACTTTCTTTTATTACAATTTCTTAGCATCATGTGGGTGGATGCTAGAGGCAATGGAAATGTAGGCGGTTTACTGCTTTAGATGGACTAGTGGATTTGCTCTTGGAATTTTAAAAAAGCAAGAAAATTTGCAAATATTAGCAGAAATTGATCAAGTAAGATATATTTGACAAATGAGATTACAATGATAAAATGAAATAAATAAATATCTTAGAGACAAGAATGCCTGCAAATGCAAAAAGCATAGTTCTTTGCTGTCCAGAGTATCTATAACTAAAAAATGTAAGTCCAACCACTCTAGTTTGAATTGCACCTGCGAGGAACGAAGCTAGAAATGTGGCATGGTACTTAAAACCTATGGACTGTAAGAATAGAGGCCCCAAAAACATGATGGAGTCTAAGCATAAAAGCATCTAAAAAATTTGTACAACTACATTAATCATTAGAACCAGTGAGCATAGCAACTTCTGCCAGGGCTCCCTATCTTCATTTTTAATTAGATGTGCTAACTCTTAAACCTCCATTTTTACTCCAAATTTTGTAGCCTCCTCAGGATACAAATGTCATGCCCTGAGTTCACATCCTAGGCGTGGCTGGCACCCCCAACCATTTGTGTTCCCAAGTGAACCTCTTGGCCTGCCTACCTTACTCAATGGAAGAGTTAATTGATAAAGTGAAACACTAAAATATAATAACTAAAATACTGCAATTATTTGAATAAACTGAATTAGTGGGATGTCTCAACAACAACTGAAAGACAAGATCTGAAACACCTGTCATATAGTCTATGGGACCTCTAACTAGAATAATCTGAAACAACTACCAGGATAGGCCCACAGTAGCCACAATTGAAGGAAATATTGAAAAGGGAAATCATAGATAAAGACTTCAAAGCCTTTGACTGAGACGAGGCCTCACCAATAGCTAGATGGATGGCTGGTCATCAATGGAGCATCTGCTGAGAAACTCTGTCACATGCATCTGCATCATAAAATGATGCAGATCCAGAGGACGTCAGAACGTGGAATGCATGGTATGTAAAATAGCCAAAATAGAAACACAGGTTAAGATACTATACTCAAAGTAACTAAAACATGTCTCAAAATAAGATAACATAAGTCATAATGAAATGCATGCTGAAAGTAGAACATATGCTGAAAGTCTGTATGCAGAAACTAGCTTACTTTAACTTAGGGGGTTTCTCTAACCGACAACCACCTTTATGAGCTTCGTGATGATACAGTGTCTTGCCCACGCTGCTAGAGCCGTCTCATACTTTATCGGGGTAAGGAATGAAAACTGGGGGAGTAAATCCATCCCAAAACTGGGCCATCTCAGTGGCAATAAGGAGTTGTACTTTTGATACAATCTTATCCTATGCGGGCTACGTAGTTTATGAGTTGAAGTTATTATTACTCTCAGTCATCTCGGTGCTCAATACTACTTCCAAAATAGCTTTATAATGCTCATACTTAAAGGATATTCTTGCTCAAAATATTACTTTCTTCTCTTTGGGACTTAGCCCAACTTTAGCCTTTCTTAAACTTTTCATAACTTAACACTTCTCTTTGTTTGAAAGTTGTATCAATGCAAGGTATTTCCACATGATGTTTATATTTCAGTTATCTTGCAAATACAAAAACTTCAAGTACTTTATAAACTCAACTCAAAACTGAGAATATGCTAGTTTTTCATACACAGGATTCTCATAAATACAACCATAACTGTAAATCTGATCTCAATAGCATAACTTAGTACCAAGATCAGTAAAGGTCATGTTTTTTACCAAGAAAAAAATGCATGAGCATGTATTTTGATGAAATTAACCAGTAGTGGAGGAAATCCTAATCTCAAATTACCACTATGATCTTGGGTAGAAACTGATAGTTATAGATACTAAAATAATAGTAGAATAACTTTTGGATGCCTTACATACCTGACACGATTTTTTTTGAAGATCTGAAGAACCCTTTTCTAAGCCCTAATCCCTCTTTCTTTCCCTAATTGTTGCTTTGACTGATGTTTGTGGAAAAGTGAAGGGAATTTGCATGGATTTTAGAATTTTAGGGCTGAAACAACCTTAAAACGACAGAGTATTGGTCTAGGATGGGTGGAAAACTGTCTGGAATGCCCCTTGAAAAAATTTAAATTTTTTTGAAGTTCCGGGGACCAGGTCAGTGACGCGGACCTGGCGCACACATGTGCTCTTTCTGTCAAAAATTTTTCGAACGGGTTTTTCAATCCCGTCGAAAAAATTGAAAAAATAGAAGTGTCAGTCCGCAATCAGGGCGCGTCGTGGCCCTGACGCATACTCACACTGTGTCAGTTTTGGGATCAAAAATTATTTTTTGATCCGGTTGCTCTAAAATCTGAACGAGGCCATTTCCTCACTCAATGTTTTGTGCTGACTGTAAATTCGATCTCGGATTCACAAATGGAGCATGGGAAGACATGTTATGCTCACATCTCCTTTTTACGGATATTTTGGTAATTTCACCATGTGTTACAACAAAGTTATGGTTTCTCATGGACAAGAACCTTGTAGAAATACCGGAAAGGCAAAAATACCATATGCAAAAAAGCTCCACTGTCACGTATTTATATAATTACGGGATGTAGCTAAATTTATTGCTTCTGTTATAAGGTTTCCACATATGATCATGTAGAAGAAATCAAAGGATCCACAACCTTGGGCATATCCTATGTTAGTTTGTGGCATACGATGAGAATTATGTGCAACAATGTTAATTGAGTTGGTAAATTGAATTTAAAAATCTTCTAGTATGTTTAAATCATATGATATGAATATGGAATCTTTATTCTTTGCCCACAAGATGCATATTCAATGCACGGGATGCACATACGACTTCTAACATATACATTTGATGGATGAGATGCACGTAGGACGCACAAAATATATGTGTTACACTAATTCTATCTTGATTGCAAAAATTGATCGCGAATATCCTAGTTTATCATTTGTGTACATAAAGTTCCTATATCTCCTTAATATTTGTCATTCCCCTAATAGGATGCTATACACTTAAAATGGACCTTGTGATTGAATTAGTGAATCTTATTTTTAAAAAATAGAATTATATTAATAATGGTGGACTATATAAAATGCTTGTTATATCAATACTTTCCTAATTTTTCCATCTTTCAAGAGGTCAAGTCAGTCTAGAGTAACAACAAATTCAGAAAGTGGGCTTAGAAATACAAGACGTCGCGACATGAAATCAGATTGCAACTAAAGAAAATAAATTAAAGTGAAAATAGCCACAACATTTAATCCAAATTCCAAAACCTGGAGTCACAAAAGCATTTAAAGCCGTACGAAAGAGTAAATACAATGGTCTTAAATGAAAATACAATGATGTCTTATAATGTCAAATATAATGTCTGAAATAGAAAGTAACAACAAAGAAAATTTCAAAGATCCATGGCAACTCGAAGCCTGAGCCTCATCGCTAAGATCTAGATAGATGGAGAAAAGCTCAACTAGAGTGAATCAACTACCCTATATGGGTCCTTGTACTCGATCTGCAGGGAGAGAACAAAGTAGGGGTGAGAACATTGAAATATACCTAGTAGTTTAACCGATTGGGTTAGCGAAATTGAATAAGTATATAATATCTAAGTCTCTACCACTTCCATCGCAAGGTTAGCATAGAATAGACACACACACACATAAGAACAAATAAAGATAATAAATATAACCAAAGATGCAATACATAGTGGTCTTGTCAGACCATGTACCAAATGTCTCTCAACCTTGCCACCTACCCGTGGTCAAAGGGTGTCGCAATAGCTCAACCTTGCCACCTGCGTGTGGTCAAGCGGTTTGAAGAGTGAAATATCTCACCCTTGCCTCCTACTCGGTCAAGGGATTATATAAAATTTGTACAACACATATGGAGCATCTTACCCTTGCCTCCTTGCCAGGTCAAGGGGTGGTACAATATAATATGGGATGCATGTATGAAAATGATGCAAGTCAAGATACATGTAATAACGTCATGATAAAAATATTGATACATAACCCTCACATAATCATGGAGAATAATATCAAGTGCCAGAAACCATCATCATCTCTCAAACAAGCATACTTGTATCACTAATAAAGTGTGCCAATAATATCGGACCTCACTCATCCCCAAAATATACATTCATCATAAATATATCAATAATCAAGTGTGCCAACAATAGGGGACCTCACTCGTCCCCAAAAATACAAATGATTCTCAAAAGTATCTCATAATCCATCAAATTACCACAAAATTGCCCAAATAGTATCACGTTCATCATATTATCACAGTACTAACCAAAATATATCAATTCTCAGAATTTCATCCCAATATATCAATAGGATCACATTTTATCCAATTTTCAGCATAACCGACATTGTAAGTCCAACAACATTCTATCATATCAGCGCATTTACTCAAGAATCAATATAGCTCTTACAATTATCACATGAACATATCCACTAACTCAAATCTAGTCCTAAAAGGTTCGCCGAACCTACCTCAACGTCGAAATCGTATTCGGACAAACTTTTAATCAACTCTATCCTCCAAATGGTCCCCGAATCGACCAATCGCTATCAAAAATAGGTAGTACGCATCAAGATATGAATTTTGATACCTATATTGGCACAAATTAGGTTTAGGGGCAAAATGGTCAAAATTAGGGCTAAAATTCTAAGTTTTCGAATCTGAAAATTGACTTCAAAATTAAGCTCTACACGAAAATGGCATTCGTGGATGAAAATTCCACCAAAATTGAGTCCAAACTGAAAGAGAAATGATCATTTAAAGTTTTGAATCGTAGACTAAAATCTCCAATTTTGGACATTCAAAATCATGAAGTTAAAGATAAAATCATGATAAAACTTATGGAAGTTAATTTAAAAAGGTTATAAATAGTTATCTAAAAGAAATCTTCGAAAACTCTCCTCAAAAATCGTCCAAAAAGCTTGAAATGTTTAAAATGCAGTGAAAATGGTGTTTCTCAGATATATCATTGTTCAGGTAAAAACTTTTCTTTGTGAATGCTGACAGGCCTCCGTGAATGCGGAGTTCAATACCAATTAACACTCAATGAATGTGGGCCCATCTCTATGAATACGGATTTCAAGTTCAGTAACCTCCGCGAACGCGGGCAAGGCTTCCACGAACGCGGAGGTTGTCACGGTCCGAACTTAGGGCCTGGTATGACATGGTTAATAAGAACTCGAAGGTCCCCAAACAAGTCTCTTAGATCATTCATACACATCATAGGTTAAAATAATGAATAATATACTAGTGACGATATGAAATGGGGAATGGGACTAAGGATAAAATATAGCTAAAAGTGGAATTTCAACTTAATAATTTGAGACATAATCAACGTGAAGTAGTAGTCCAAACACATGTCTAAACAAAAGACAATAAACAGAGCCAAAAATATAAGTCTGGATCCCTCAATACAAAATCATTGAAGAAAATATATAATGTATCTGAAATATCAAAAGTAAAGCTAGAAGATATGGGCTCTGTTCCCGGTGGATGGGAACCCACCAAAAGCTCAAAGTCCTCTCAATTAATCTAGCTACGAGGAGGAGAATAAGGTAGATCACCTGTCCCTACATGATTATAAACATGTAGGAAAAACACAACTAGTACTTTAGAATGTACTAAGTATGAAGGTATGCAATGCAACAAGTAAATACAATGACAAAGAATGTGTACCAGATATGCCCAAATTTTGAACCTTTAACAATATAATCAGTTTCAGTATAAAGTGTGAAATAATACCATGATAATGCAAAGGAAGCACATAACCAAATAGGAATGGGAATAAAACTATAACCGATAAAATCATATGAGATATAATATGGAATACTAATCTTAAACTCTACATTGTCCAAAGAGTGAGCCTACTTGCCAAGGTAAACTCCAGAAACAGAATTACTAGAGGGATCTACTAGTTAGAAGGCCTAAAATGGCAAAATCAAAAGGACTAAAAAGGCAAAATCAAAATATTCAATGGTGGAATGCAGTTATGAGATTAAATTCTTGATAAGACTCTTTGGATGAAGCCTCACTCCTAACTCATTCGGTGATAAGTAAAAATCCCATGAAAACGGACATTGCATAATAGAAACAATCAAAACTCAACTTAATTCAGAAGGTCTTAGCTTGTCAAAAACATATTTAACTTATACTTATGAATAGCTCCATAGAAAAAATTTAGACTAGTTCAGAGTGGGTCTTGAATAACCCAATATCTATTAAAACTTATAGTTCTTGTTTTCGTTAAAAATCATATTCTCAAGTCCATGCCATAAAGGTCAATATCTGGAATTCATAAACTAACTTAGTTCAGATTTGGTATTTGTCAAATAACCTTAAAATCATGTAATTGAATCATAATCAATCTTAAAATAATTAATTAAGCAATATAGGTTCAAAATCATATTAACCCATAAGAGAGTTCCAAGTTTGAAAGTGTAGATTTGATTAAATCATGTAAATTCGTAATGCTTGAATAAAATCATATAAAAAACATTGATAAATATTCATAAATAATCATAGGAATGCATGAATAACCATAATCTAAATAAATATCAACTAATATGCTATTACCCATAAATCAAAAGATTGAAAATTCATAATTCAAAATTTAGGTTTTCGAAGATAACATCTTGGTTGAAAGGAAACCAAAAATCAGACCCGCATAACTTTAAGCCTTAGAATCTCTTGAAGGAAACTTGAGGAAAAACCTTGGGGCTTTAGTTGTGTTCTTGTAATCTTAAGAAGATTCTTGAGATCCTTGAAGTTGGATAAAGAATTTGGTGAAGACTAGAGAGGGTTTTGAGAGAGTTTTTGTGTTTTTAGGCTTAAAAACGGCTAAATAATAAGAGAATTCCATCTATATGAGCATTGAGTTATTACCCAATTTCCCTCAGCTGAAACAAAATATTTTCAGAAATGTTGACCTATGGTGCGGCAAGTCAACGATGTAGACTTGTCGCAGACCCTAATGGTTTGCACAATTTCATAAAAAAATATTATTTTCTGGCACGGGCAACCTATAATTTTGCCTTATGAACAAGAATATAAAGTCAGATTTACAAAATAACTCACGGAGTTTAAGATATTCAAGAAATGCACTAAGGCATTTTTCGAGTCGAGTGAGAGGTGTTACAATATCTCCTCCTTCGGAAAATTTATCCCTGAATGTAATGGCGACGTACTTTAAAGAGCAATTAGACAATCTTCAGCCTACATGAATGCACCAATGCAATCCAAACATACCCTTGCCTCCAATAGTTTGAATTGGACCCTTGGGGTTGTTTCGGAAACCCGTCGCTTGGTTGCTTACA